>CM007644.1:0-62475 GCA_001969505.1 Zancudomyces culisetae | reverse complement strand
CCCCCCTCTTTTATTTCCTAAATCATAAATTATAATTCTTATTTTTTTTATAAATATCGATTATAAAAAATCAATAATATTCTTATATATTATATCTACCAAATATCTAAAATATCAAAGATAAGTTATTTCTAACTAGAATATTAATACAATGTTATCATTACTAGTATAAATTATTTATAACAGAAATAAAATATTATATTTATAGCTAAAAATTATAAGTTATTTAAGGGTTAACTTATAATCTTATTCGAATCAATGTTTATATATTAATAGATAAATTAAATTTTTATATGATTATAATACATTTATATAAATTTTTTTTTTTTTTAATATCAGTAAGTATTTCTATAATATATAACTTGTATAGAAATTACTAATATTTTTAAATATTTATCTAAAGATATTTACTCTTTGATATTTTATTTGGTTATTGGTATTAAAATACAAATTATTAGAATAAAAAATATCAATTGATATTTAGTTAAAAATATTAATCCTAATATTTTTAGATATTTGGTATATATAACTAGTAAAAATATATAAAAATATTATATAAATAATTAGGTAATATAAACTTAAAAAATATAAAATATATAAAGACTTATATAAAAACAAAAAAATTATAAAATAATAATGGTGAATATAGAAAAAAGAAATATTAAGTTGAATAATATTTTAATAATTATATAAAATATATCATTGATATTTAGTATTTTAAATGTTTTTTTATTAAATAAATCTTTTTTATATTTAAAAAAAAGGGATTTAGCTTAATAGGTAGAGCATTTATCTTACAAATAAAGAGAAGTAGTTCGAATCTACTAATTCCTATTAAAAAATAATGAGTAAAGTATAAAAATAATAAAAAATAAAAATGGATTTAAATATTATAAAATGTATACTATTTTAATAATAATACCTTTAATAAGTGCAATTATATCAGGTTTATTAGGTCGTTATATAGGACAAAAAGGATCAGGTATAATAAGTAGTATATGTATAGGTATAACAGCTATATTAGCTATAATAAGTTTTTATGAAATAGGTATAACAGGTTCACCTTTAGCTTTTTCTTATATAAATTGGATTGATCTAGAATTATTAGAAATAAATTGGGGTTTATATTTAGATAGTTTAACAGTATCAATGGCTATATTAGTAACATTAATATCAACATGTGTTCATATATTTTCAATAGGTTATATGGAAGGAGATCCTCATAAACAAAGATTTTTTTCTTATTTATCTTTATTTACATTTTTTATGTTATTATTAATATCAGCAGATAATCTTTTATTTTTATTTATAGGTTGGGAAGGTATTGGTATATGTTCATTTTTATTAATAAATTTTTGGTATACACGTTTAGAAGCTAATAAATCAGCTATGTTAGCATTAATAATGAATAGAGTAGGTGATTGGTCTATTAGTATAGGTATATATATAATATTTTATATTTTTGGTTCTATATCATTTACAACAATATTTAGTGTAGCACATAATATAGAAGAAAATACAAATATAACTTTATTTGTAATACCATTATTTATAGGTGCTATGGCTAAAAGTGCACAATTAGGTTTAAATACTTGGTTACCTAGAGCTATGGAAGGTCCTACACCTGTATCAGCATTATTACATGCAGCTACAATGGTTACAGCAGGTGTATATTTATTAATTAGAATATCACCGGTTTTACAATATTCTAATATAACATTAACATTAATAATTCTTATAGGTAGTATATCAGCATTATTAGCTGCATTAATGGCTTTAACACAAAATGATATAAAAAAAATAATAGCATATTCAACAATGAGTCAATTAGCTTATTGTTTTATAGCATGTGGTATATGTCAATATGATATAGCTATATTTCATATTGTAAATCATGGATTTTTTAAAGCATTATTATTTTTATCAGCTGGTGCGATTTTACATTCTATTTATGATGAACAAAATATATATAAAATAGGTGGTTTTATAAATATAGATCCTTTAATATATATAGCTATATTTTCAGGTTCTTTAAGTTTAATGGCATTTCCTTTTTTAACAGGTTTTTATTCTAAAGATTTTATAATTGCTGCATCTTTAGGTACTTATATTTATATAGGTTCTTTTGCTTATTGGTTTGGTACAATAACAGCTTTTTTAACAAGTATTTATTCTATAAAATTAATTTGTTTAGTATATTTAATAAAACCTTATGGACCTAAAAAACATTATATTTTAGAATCTAATCATTCAATTTATATTACTATTCCTATTATATTTTTAACAATATTTAGTATATTTTTTGGATATTTTTTTAAAGATTTATTTATTGGTTTTGGTACTCCTTTTTGGGGTAATTCATTATCTATTTCTTATTCATTAAATCTTTTAGAAGCTGAATTTTCTAATTCAAATTTTTATTCTTTATTACCTTTATGTCTTAGTTTAATAGCTTTATTTTTTACTATATTTTATTATTTTTATAATTCAGAATTCTTAGCAATAAGATCTACTATACCTAAATTAAATTATTTTTCTAAATTTAAATATATTTTTAGTAATGGTTATTATTTAGATGCTATTTATGCTTCTTTTATAATAAAACCTTATTTTTATTTTTCTAATTTAACTAATAAAGTTTTAGATCAAGGTGTATTTGAATTTTTAGGACCTACAGGATTTATTAAAATATTTAAAAATATTAATATATCTATTTCTTATTATGATACAGGTATAATACCACATTATGGTGTTTATATAATATTAAGTTTAATAATTTTCTTCTTTTTATTATTTATAAAACCATTAATTATTTTATTTTTTGTTTTAACATTATTATTTATTTAATACCCCCCTTAAATTATTTTATATAATATTATTAATATTTTTTTTTATATTTATCTAAGATATCTTTAGATATTTTAAGTGGCTATATATTATCATAATATATGATTCATTTTATATATTAAATTAGTGGATATAAATTACCATAATATATTATTTTTTAATAAGTGGCTATATATAAGGATACTAATATAAAAAAATATTTATCTATAGATATTTAGAAAATAATATCATATACTATACAAATTATACTAGTATTTTATATTTATAGAAATTTGTTAATATTAATATATATATCAATTACTATTCTTATATAAGTTATAATATTTTTTTATATTCTTAATATCCTAATTATAAATTACTTATCTAAAGACTAATATTTAGTTAAAAATATTTATTTTAAGATATTTTATATAAGTGTTTATAGATTATACCATTTTTTCATATTAATTGATTTAATTAACTGTTATAGATACCAAATATCTATAGATATTTTAACTGGCTATATATAAGAACATTCTTAATATATTTAGATATTTAAACAGGTTATATATAAGAATAATATATCATTTTATTATACCAAATATCCTAAAGATATTTTATTTTAAGAATTTTATCTATAATTTATTTAGGTTATATATATAAATCTTTAAAAATCAATAAAAATAAGTATAAAATACCTAAAAAAGGTAATATATTATTCTCTATATGCAATTATAACAAATATAAAATACCTAAATATTTTATTTGATAAAAAAATATCTCTATAAAGTGTACTAAAAAAGAATTTTTAACTAGTATAAAAGACTTAATAAAAAAATAAGGTAATATATTATTACTAAAAATAAAAAAACTATTAAAAATATATTATTTTATATATCAAAAATAAATAAATATATTAAGGGAGGTGAGGTAAGGGATATAAAAAATTAATAGTATTATATACTATAAATAAAAATAAATAGTAAAAAAAAAAGAATGTTAACAATAAGTATAATATTATTTATAATAATATTAAGTTTTAAAATTTTAAAACCTGTGTATATAAATAGAATTAGTATATTAATAAGTATATATTGTAGTATAATATTATTAACAATAATATTTAATACCAATGTATTTTATAATTACGGAATATCAATATATAATTCATTAGGATATATATCAATAAATCAAATAATAGGTCAATTAATAGTATGGTTTACAATAACATTAGTATTATTATTAGGAGAATCAGGTAAAACAAGAAAAAATATATTAAGATCTAGTGAATATACTTTAATAATATTATTAAGTATATTAGGTATGAATTTTTTATTAATAAGTAATGATTTAGTTACAATGTCATTAGCTATAGAATTAATAAGTTTTCCTTTATATATATCAGCATCATTATATAAAAATGATGAAATATATGAAGGATTAGGTTTTAATAAAAATAATTTATCAGGTATATATGCTGGTTTAAAATATTTATTAATAGGTTCATTAGGATCAGTATTTATATTATTAGGATCAGTATTTATATATGGAGATACAGGATTAACAAATATAACTAATATAATAGAATTATTAAATATATTTAATAATAAATTAGAAATATATAAAATAGGTAGTACTTTAATTATAGTAGGATTATTATTAAAATTAGGATGTGCACCATTTCATAATTGGGCACCAGATGTTTATGATGGTGTACCTACTATAGTTACAACTTGGATAAGTATAGTACCAAAAATACCTTTTTTAATATTTTTATCTTTACATCCACTTTTTATTTATCCTTTACTTTCTAATTTAACTCTTTTTTCTTCTTTCTGTTCTCTTATAATAGGTTCTATTATGGGTTTATTAATATTTAGAATAAAACGTTTATTAGCATATAGTTCTATTGTACATCTAGGATTTATATTATTAAGTATTTCTTGTATTTATTATATAAATACTTTTACCACAATATTCTATATTGTTGTGTATGTTATTACATCTATAAATATATTTTTTATATTAAATTCTATAAATTTATCTAAAAATATAGAATTATTAAGTGAATTAAAAGGTTTTGTTTATAATAATAAATTATTATCATTTTCTTTAATAATTTCATTTTTTTCTTTAGCTGGTATACCTCCTTTTTTAGGATTTTATTCTAAATATTTTATTTTATTAGATTCTTTTAATTTAGAATATTATTTTATTACTTTTATATCTTTATTATGTAGTGTTATTTCATGTGTTTATTATTTAAGAATTATAAAAATTATTAATTTTGATGATAATATATATATGAATTATAAATCTATACATCTTAATGAAACTATTAGTATAGTTATTTCATTTTTTACTTTTTTAACTTTAACATTTGTATTAAATGGTAATTTAATATTTAATTTATTTAATACCCCTTTTATTATATAATATATATTATAATAAAACTATTTAAAATATGATATTATAGATATTTTATAATTTATTATATCTATTTTTATAAATTTCTCCTTATATACATTTTTTCATATTAATTGATTAAATTAACTGTTATAACAAATATCTATTGATAAATATTTAATTATATTTAAAATATTAGTCATTTTAGATAAGAATTATATATTATTAAAAGATTATAATAATCAATTTTAACTTATATTTATAATAATTCTATATAAAATATATATAGCCTATTTTATTATATCTATTTTATCTTAAGATAAATATTTTAAATATTAGAATATATTGCTAATATATTATAAATAATTTTTACTTATATAGGAGAAATTTTATTAGATATTAAATACTAATAATAATTCTACACCTTTTAGAGATAAATATATTCATATAATTATTAGGTATAAAATACTAGCTAAATAATTCCATACCTTATAAAGATATTTATTAAAT
Organism: Zancudomyces culisetae; assembly: GCA_001969505.1. NCBI lineage: Eukaryota > Fungi > Kickxellomycota > Harpellomycetes > Harpellales > Legeriomycetaceae > Zancudomyces > Zancudomyces culisetae. The sequence continues at coordinate 56,733 of CM007644.1, read as the reverse complement.
TTTATAATAGCATTCCTTATTTTTTTTATTTCTCTATAACCTTTCATTTTTTTCATCTTTTTTTCTATAATTAATATTTTATTCGTTTGTCATATTCTATAACCTATGATTATATAATTTTATTATTATAATAAAGAAATAGGTATGTCTTATTCTATAACCATAGATAAAAATTATAATTAAAAAAATTGTTTTAATAACATTACTAGTATTACTAAATTTTTATTATTTTTATTATAAAAGGGGTATTATTTATAAGGATATAATATTATTAATCTAGATATATCTCTTAATATAAAATAAGGAAATATATATACAGAAAATAAATAAACTAATGTTGAAATTAAAAATAAAGCAAAAGATATTTGATGAAAAAATGTAAAAGGAATTAAATGAGGCATTTAATAACTATATATTATAATAATTTTTTTAAGAAATATTTTTCTGGTTAAATAATACAAACAAAGATTTTTTTAATAATAGAATTAATAAATATAAATTAATAATATATAAGATTAATATTTTACAAAAAAAGTATTAAAATTTATATTTTTATAATATAATTGTTTTTAGTTTTTCATTATAAAAATTATATTAATCAATAATTAATGAATATAATAAAATAAATTATTAGTTAATTTTTATTCATACTAAATACTTATTAAATATTAAGAATATATATTAAATATTTTTGATATTATTAATGTGTTATATTTATACTATAATATATAATAATAAAAATACTATGTTTATTATAAAAAATAAATCATTATAGATAAATATACCAAATATATAATTTTTAATAAATAATAAAGTTTATAATTTTAATAATATACAGTTAAATAATATAAATATAAAAATATTTTAAATAATGATGTTTATTATTCTGATACAAATAGTATAATTTTATATTTATATATTTCTATTCTTCAAAAGTTAAATTATTTGAATAACCTTTAATTTTTGAAACATAATTTCCATTGTATAATTGTAATATATAAGTTTTAGGTGATATAAATATAGCTCTTTTTATTTCATATTCTAATTTCATTTTACCTATTTCTTTACCTATTAATTTATCACTTAAAGGTTTTTGTAAAACTACACTATCAGTATCACTATAAAAACAAGTATTATTATTTATAGTTTTATATTTATATATTTCTATTCTTGCATAAGCTGCAATAGCTACATTAGAAAATGAATTAGTATTATTATCATCATCAATATAAGAATATAATGATATATTATCTTCTAATTCTGTAATTAGTTTAAAATCAATTTTATTTAAATAATTATAAATTTGATTATCATTTAAAATAATAGTTTTATGTTTTTTTATCAGATAATTCCATACGTCCATATAATGAATTTAATAATAATTTAGCTGTTTGTTTATCAATAGGAGTAGATAAAATATCACTTTTAATTTCATATAATTTATTAACAAAATTGTTAAATATTTGACCTTTATCAAATTGATAATCATAATAAAAAATATAATACTAATATTTTTTTAATAGTAGTATTTGATATTTTAGATATTTGGTAGATATAATAAGAATTATAAATAAAATATTTCTTATATAAATATATTACTTTAAATACTTATTAATTAAATAATATAAGAATAAATTGTTATATATAATAATAATCATATCATTAGTAAAATAAAAAAGTAAAAAATAATAATTTTATGAATAAAATCCAAATTTTAATAAGAAATTTTAGTATCATATAAAATTATATATTATTTAATAAATCTTAATTTAATGAATAGAGTGAAATTATATATATTTAAACTAAAAAAATTATTAAATCGGATAGTAGCGTAATAGGTAACGCATCTGGTTTGGGACTGGAGGATTATAAGTTCAAGTCTTATCTATCCGAATATATATATTATAATTCTAAAGGATTTATATAAAAATATTAAAAAAAATTTTTCTTATAATTAATTATAATATATAACCTATTTAAATTATCTATAATATAAATTATTTATATTAAGATTTAAATAAAATAAAATATCTTAAGATATTTGGTATTAAAAAATCAATAATTAAAAAAATATTAATAAAATCTTATAAAAGAAAAATGAATTTAATGATATATATATTTCATTAATAAGATCCTTATAAAATTTTTTTATAAATTTATAATCAATATTTATTTAAAGAAATATTTTAATTAATCCTTAAATAATATAATTTAGATAAATTAACCTTTTTCAATTATATTTAAAAATTTAGGTATTTCATTATTATTTAAAGATATATCTAATATTAAAGAATCAATATAATATTTATTCATATAATTTCTATCATAAAAAGCTATAACTAATAATATGATAATAAACGTATTATCATTAAAAATAGTGATTAAAATATTTTCATAGAACATTGTGGTAATGTAATTATTTAAATCTATTTTTAAATTTAATATAATATATTTTAATTATTTATATAAACTAATAGTATCTACTTTATTATAATTTATTGAATATTCTTTAAAATTTAATAGTTTGATCTTTAATCCATAATGTTTTATTATCTATATAATTAATTTTTATTTATTCATATATGATAAAAAATTATTAGAAAAATTAATTATATATTTTTATAAATTAAATAGAAAATAATCAAAAAATAATATATAAGATAATAATAATAGAGAAGACAATGATAATATATTTTCTTTTATAAGAAATAATTTTTATATTATTTTTGATAAAATTTCATAATAAAAATTAATTTTCAAATATTATAAATATTGAAAATTAATGATTTATGATTAAAAAAATATTAATAAAAACAAATAAATTCATTTTGATATATCTATTTTATCAATTATAACCTTATAAATTTTTAATTTAATATTATTATACTCATTAAAGGAATTGAACCTTTATATACGATTTAGAAAATCGTTGCTTTATCCATTAAGCTAAATAAGTTTTTATTATAGATTTATTATAAAATATTATATATTGAGGATCTATATATATCATAATTTATAAAAGATTTAAAAAAAATTATTAGATTAAAATAATAACTATAAAATATCTTAAAATATCAAAGATAAGTTATTTATAATTAGGATATTTAGTATTAAAAAATACAATTTTTATATAATAATCATAAGAACAGAAGATATTAAAAATTTTTAATAAAAAATAGAAAATTTTATTAAATAAATCTTTTAAAAAATTAATAAAAATATACTACCTTAAAATTTATAAAAAAAGAATGTTATTAAAATACTAATATTATTTTTATAATAAGGGGGGTATTAAAAGTAAAATACTATTCAGGTACAGGTTCCCCTACACCTACCAGTTACGACTTAGAACCGATAATGATTGATTTTTGATTATAGTATTAAAATAGAATTATAAATTAGTATATGAATAAGTAAATCTTTACTATATTATAAAAATATTTTAAATATAATCGAGACCAATCTGTTTCAGCCCTTGACGGGCGATTAGTACACCTTCCATTTATTATTTCACCGTTACATAGTGATTAACGATTACTAGCAATTCCTACTTAAAATATTCGAGTTTCAGAATATTATCTGTACTAAAGTTATATTTAAAGATTAGCTTTATAAATATAGCTACAAATTGTTAAAACTATTGTGGCACGTCTATAGCCCTTATATCATGAGGGTCATGATGACTTGTGTTAATCCTTAAAGTATAAGTATAAATAATACTAAGGGGTTACGTTCTTTATAATATTTTACAACAAGAACTGCACACAGCCATGCAACGCCTGTAATATTAAATAATCAAGATATAGGTAAGATTATTAGTGGATCATCTAATTAAACAACATGCTTCACTGCTGGTATGGAAGACCATCTTTTCTTTTGGGTTTCTAGGTTGACCTTATACTTCCCAGGTGGAATGTTCTAAAGTTATCTTTAAAGATAGTTAAACTACCAAAAACATTCATAATTTACGTTGTGGACTACTAGGGTATCTAATCCTATTTGCTCCCCACACTTTAGTAACTTAATGTCAATGTTATATAAGAAATTAGCATTAGCCTTATGGCGTTCCTTCTAATATTTACAGATTTCAACCTTACACTAGAAATTCCTATTTCCTTTTTAAACATTCTAGTAATATAATAAATTTTTATATTACAATCTATTTACACTTTACACCTAATAAAGATGCATAACGCTTATCCTTTTCGTATTACCGCGACTGCTGGCACGAAATTAGTCAGGATATTATTTATATTTATAACTCATTATGTATAATACTTAGATATTATCATATCTATAATTTAGCTGGAGCTAGGTTTCCCTACTTGTCCAATATTCCCCACTGCTGACAAATTTTATTTTGTGTGATCCTTTTTTCATTATCACTGTGATTGATCATCCTCTCAGATCAATTATGCATCTTCGGTTAGGTAATCTATTAAATTACCTACTACCTAATCCAAAATTTAACTTATCTTTATGCGTTCATTTAAACTTTTAAGGTATTTAACCTAACATAAAGGTAAAATTATAATTTATTACTCACCCTTTCGCCAAGATCTATAGATCTTTCGACTAACATGTGTTAAGCTAATTAATAGCGTTCATGCTGAGCTAAGATTAAACTCGACCTTAAAATAGAATATATTTCTTCTTTTAATTAACATTTTTATATTATTTATTAATATATTTTATTAAGTTTCTTGATTTTTAGTATTATTAAGCTTTTATATTACTATATTATCACTAATAACCTATTTGGATATTTTCTTTATCCTTTCTAATTAACAAATTTTTAAGGCTAGTTTCTAACTTTATATGCTTTCAGTTATTAACTTTTATTAATGTAGCTTATCAGCTATACTTTTACATAACTGAAAAACAAGAGATTAACTCTATCGATTCCTTTCGTACTACGATTAAAACCTATTATTTTTGTTTTCCATTAGTAGATAGGATCCATACTGTCTTACGACGTATTTAACCCAACTCACGTACCTTTTTATTTGGCGAACAGCCAAACCCTTGGAACATGCTTCTGCTCCAGGATAAGATGAGTCGACATCGAGGTGCCGAGCTATGCAGTCAATGTGTACTATCATGCATAACTAGCCTGTTATCCCTTGAGTAGCTTATTCCGATAATCGATAACCATTCCATATTGATATTATCGGTTCACTATGTCCGTCTTACGACTCGTTTTGGATTGTGATCCTAAACGTCAACTTTATTTATCATTATACTTTTTAGAATGTTATTAACATTCCCTGATTTCCCTTCAGGTTAAATAAAGCTTTGAACTCCTCAGTTACTTTTTATGAGGATCTCCTCCCAAGAAAACTGTCTTATAAACAATTTTTTTTAATTTAATTTAAGATAAGTAAATCTAATAAAGATAACCTTAATTTTAAATTTTAATTAAAGATATTTATTAACAGTAAAGCTTCAAAGGGTCTTCCCGTCTAGCTAATGGTAGTCCGCATCTGCACGGACATTGTAATTTCACTCAGTTCATCTTTGAGACAGTAAGAAAAGTCATTTTACCATTCATGCGCGTCACTAATTAGATGACAAAGAATTTCGCTTGTATATTAACCCACACTTTTATGTGGAACTAGACTATACCTTATTTTAATTAAATTTATAAATGATAAATTCGTTCATATTAACATATTTATTTATATTTATTTATTATTATTTGTATAAATTGTTCTTTAGTTAATTTTCTTTTAATACCATTATTATTCATATTATAAGCTAAATCTACAATTTTTAATTTATTATCTTTAGTTAAATGTTGTTTATTATATAATAAATTAACTATTTGTTTAAATATAATAAATTGTTTTAATTTATCTAAAAAAAATAAATTTTCATTAAATAAAGGTAATATTTTATTATATAAATTATTAATATTCTTAATTTCTATTATAGACATTTTTACTTTTTTATCTATAATATTTCCACAATTAAAAAATTTTTTTATTTCTGATAATAATTCAATGGAATACATATCTTGAGCTATGAATAATTGAGCTTGAATTTTTAAATCTTTTCTAAAACTTATATTAAAACAACCATCACCTTGAATTAATCCTCCAATAAAATTAATATCAATTTCATTTTGATATAAAAATTTATTAGATAAAGAAAAATCAGTATACGGATTATTTTCATCTGAAATAGAAAAATCTTTAATTTTTAAAAATTCAAATAATTCTTTTTTATTAATTTTTCTTTTACCTAAAGGATTCATAATATAAGTTAGATTTATTATATCAATTAAACCTTTTTGAGTTAAATGTTGTTTATTCTTCATTTTTTCTATAATATTTTTAAAAATTAAATATGAGGTATATTTACCATATTTTAAAGGATATTTATCAAAATGAGGTATAATAATATTTATTAAATCATTTATAGAATTAACAACATATTGAATTTCTTTTTTATTTTTAATAATTATACCACAATTAAAGAAATTTTTAATTGATAAGATCAGAAGTTCATCTTTTATATGTTGTGAAATTATAAATCTAGCTCTTAAACGAATTTGATTTGGTTTTTTTTTAGTAAAAGTTATATTAAAACAACCATCTGCTTGAGTAAAACCAGTAACCCAATTAGGGTTTAAGTTAAATAATTGTATTTCTTTCATTTTATAATATTTATGTAATATATATTTATTAATTTTATGCCTCAATTAATTCCATTTACATTTATTTTAATTAAAATCTGGCGTATTATAATTTAATTTCTAAAATCTTAAATTATCCCGGATTTTTAATAAATCCGAAGTCGTTACGGGGTAAATTTCTTTACTTCCCACGGTATTACCATAGAAATATATATATTTCGTTAGACTTCACCGTTATGAGCCAGTTATTTTTAGATATTTAGATATCTATAAGGCAGCATTCTACCTTAGGATCCTCATAGTTAAGACCGCCGTTTACTAGAAATTATTAAATTATCCTTTATAGATAGTTTACTTACTTGCTAGCACTGGGCAGGTTTCACACTTTATACTACTATTTAATCTTTTTTATATTTGCAAAGTGCTGTGTTTTTAGTAAACAGTTGTTCTCTTCTATTCTGTGCCAGTCTATATAGACCCTCCTTTATTCCGAAGTTACAGGAGTAATTTGCCGAGTTCCTTAAAGATGATTATCTGATAGGCCTTAATATACTCTATAAAAAAACCTGTGTTGGTTTTAGAACGGTTAGATTAGATATTTTCCAGGTATATAATAATAAAATAAAGTTAACTACTTAAATATTTTATTATTATATACTAAATATTTTATAAAATTCTATAAATTTTCTAATCTACTCATCATATAATTTAGAGACCGTTTAATTTAAGAAAGGTTTATCCTTTTTACTTTTAACCTATTTTTTTCGGCCTGAATGATTCTTTAACATTCATTTTTGTTACTCATGTCAGCATTCTCTCTTCAGATATGTTTAAAGGTTTATACCTTCTTTCCATTTACTGAATGTTCCGCTACCTTTTTCAACCTTATATCGGTTAATAACTTAAGACCCTTTACATTTTCGATGCTTATTAGTTATATTGATAGATTTATAATTATCTATCATCCTCTTGAACTATTACGTTTTCTTTTATAGATGGCTGTTTCCAAGCCTACTATAGAGTTGAATAATACACTTTACTCTCTTTATTTCACTTAGTTATTAATTAGGGACCTTATTTAAGGTTCTGGGCTTTTTCCCTTTTGTCTTATGAGCTTATCCCCTTAAGACTGACTATTTTAATATTATAATATTTTATGATGATTAGATTTATATTTTTATAATTATTCATTTTTTTTGATAATTAGATATAATCCTTAGCACGAATTATGATTATAATTTTTTTAAAATGTACTACTATTATAGTTTTCGCGGAATACCAGCTATCTTCTAGTTAGATTGGTCTTTCGCCCCTTCCCACAATTCATCCTTGTTTATTGCAACAAACTAAGGTTCAGTCCTAGAACTTGATCATGGGAAGATCACTAGATTTCGGGTCTGATAATAAAAATTTATTTATTTTCATTTCGATTTTACATCTTACTTATATTATCAACTTGCTGACCCATTATGCAAAAGGTACAGGGTTTTTATTACTATTATTCCCCTTACTTATAGAATTACAGATTCAGGATCTTTTTCACTTCTTTTATCTCCTTTTCTTTTCAATCTTTTCCTTTACAGTACTTTACACTATCATTCTATATATCATATTTAGTCTTAGAGGATGGTTCCCCTTTTTTCAAATAAGTTAACTCTCATTTTACTTAATACAATTATAAAAGATAACCCACAGGACTTTTACCTTCTAAGGATATTTTTTCCAAAATTTTAGGTTTCTTTTTTTTTTTAGACTTTTCAAATTTTGTTCGCCACTACTTTTTGAATCTCGGTTGATTTCTTTTCCTCTGCTTAATTAGATGTTTCAGTTTAGCAGGTTATTAATGGCTTTTTTAGCCCTTTGATTTTTTAATCTTTGGATTTTATTGTATCATATATTTATCAACAATAATTTGGTATATACCTCCTTTTTATATATAGATTAGTCTTCCACTATAATTCCTTTCTATTCTTAATTCTTTTATATATCTTTTACACTCTTAATAAATTTATTAAGATTTTTAAAATATAATATTTTATATAGTTATATATATAAAATATCTTAAAATTCATATAAAAAATAGCAATAAATACTAATTCTAATAACAAGTTATTTCTAATAATTTATTATTTATGTTAATATATATAATATAAAATATCTTAAAATTAAATATCAAAGATAAGTTATTTATAACTAGAAATAATTATTAGTTAATTTATATAAATAATTATAAAAAAGGGGGGGTATTAAGAAGCCCAATAATAAAATATAATAAATAATAATAACCAAACTATATCAACGAAATGCCAATAAATGATTGCTAATTCAAATCCTAAATGATGTGTTTGAGTAAAATGATTTTTTATTATTCTATAAAGAGCTACAATAAGAAAAGTATTACCTACTAAAACATGTAAAGCATGTAAACCAGTACCAGCATAAAAAGTACAACCATAAACACCATCAACAAAACTAAAAGGAGCATAATAATATTCAAATAATTGTAATAATGTAAATATAGTAGCATATAATATAGTTAAAAAAAGACTTATTATTGTTTCTTTTTTATTAGTATTTTTAATCATTGAATAATGTGCCCATGTTACAGTAGCACCTGATGATAATAATAATAATGTATTTAATAAAGGAATACCAAAAGGATTTACAGCTTCTATTCCTAATGGTGGCCATAAACCACCTAATTCTATTTCAGGTACTAATGCTGCATTTAATTGTGCCCAAAATACACTTAAAAATACAAATATTTCAGATAATATAAATAATAAAAATCCTATTTTAATACCAGACATTACAATTGTTGTATGATGTCCTTGATATGTACTTTCTATTATTACATCTTTCCACCATAAACTCATACTTAATATTAATGATATAATACTTATTTTTAATGATAATGAATTAAAACCTTGTAATATTAATACTATACTTAATAATGTATTAGCTAAACTTATAGATGTTACTATAGGCCAAGGACTTGTTTCTACTATATGATTAGGATATAATTGCATTTTATTTTTTATTTAAACATATTTTGTTTTATTAAACAAATAGTTTCTTAAACTTTTATTTCTTATAATACTTATTCTAAATTTTTTTTTATTAATAAGTATCTTAAAATACTTAGAATTTTTTATTATACTTTTTTATATAAAATTAGATTCATTTAATAATATTTAATTTTTATAAAAATTATAGATATAAGATAATAAAAAATATTTTTATAAGTTTTTTATAATAAGATGCTAAATATTTTATATTATTTTATAAATAAGAATTTTATATTTTTTTTCTAATTATTTCATTATTTTTAATAATCAGAATTTATAATATAAGCCGAATTCTGTAAATATTAATCTATATTTAATTATATTATTTTTTATTTTTATGACATATTTTATTTTAAAAGAGAATTTAATCTACTATTTTTATTTAAACAAAAAAATATTTTAATTTATATATTAATATTCGGACTTTCCTAAAATAACCTGATTTTTTAATATTTTTATAGATTTATTTAATAACTTATTAAATATGAATAATATTATATAAAAGTAATGGTTTTAATATGAATTTATATAATATTAGAAATAAATATAGTATAGAATCTATTTAATTTATATATTGGTATAATTATATTAATTAACAATAAAATATTCTTAATACCCTAAATATCTTAGATATTTAAAGATATTTTTAGATATTTTAACTTGTTATTTATTTATTATATATACCTAATATTCATGATATTTTAGTTATTTATACTAATAACAAGTTATTTCCTAATATCTTAAGACTGATATTTAGAAAAATATTTATCCTTAGATATGTTATTTATAACTAGTATACAAATTATTAGAATACTAATATTATTTTATATTTATCAATATTTGGTTATTTATATTACTAGTATACTTATATTAAAAAAATATTTATCTATTGATATTAGGTTATTGGTATATATCTATTATATATATAATAAATATAGTAATTAGTATATAAATCTTAAAAAAAAAATAATTTTTTTATATATTTAGTTATTTAGAATATATTACTAGTATTAATATAAATATTTATATTAAAAATTATTAGAATTATATAATGGTTATCTATAAGCATTAAAAATATCTAAACATAAATATAAAATAATATTAGTCTATATTTAGGGTATTAAGAATATTTTTAATATAAAAATAAAATATTTTAAGATATTAAGAATATTTTATATTACTTATACCAATAATGTGATTTGAACACATTACTTCCCTTTGGAAGAGGGACGGTTTACCATTTAACCTATATTGGCAATATATTGATTCTTTAAATATAGAATAAAGATTTATTAAATAAATTATTTAATAAAAATAAAGGTTTTTTTTTAATTTTTTATAAAATAAATTTAAGGGGGGTATTAATTATTAATATTATTTGTTACTTTAGGTAATTCATAAAGATAATGTAAAGGTGTAGGAGAAGCAATAGTCCATTCTAAACCATAAGAACTAATAGTATGTGTATTAATATTAATACTAGAATTAAAGAATTGTGGATAATACCAATAATCACTAGAAATAGGATTTTCTATATTAGTTAATTGTTTATAAAGTATATATAAGAAAATAATAGTACTAAATACAGAAATTAAAGACCCATAAGAACTAATAACATTCCATCCAGTATAAGCATCAGCATAATCAGGTATTCTTCTAGGCATCAATTGTGTTATTCAAAAATATTTAATTTTTACTCCCTGACTTTCGTCATTTATAAAAATTAAATTAAATAATTTATAAATTATTTAATTTAATATATATATTATATAATTTGATTCCCTTAAATGGGTTAATATATTTTATACGTAAATTTATTTTATAAAAAGATCAGTTTAATTATGTTTACGAAGTCGTTTTAAATATTTATAATAATCAAACATAATAAAAATGATCCAGGGTTCAGACTATATTATTCAGTGTCTATTTAACGTAAATACACTGATTGGGCATTACGTCTAATTATATATAGACGTTACAAGATTATTATTAATACTATTCACTTGTTAGTCGTTGAACGTTTTTAATTCAAAAATTAATTGTATTTGAATTAAACTTCGCTGCAAATATTCCTATTATTTTAATTCATTTATAAATTTTTATAGATAAAAGGTTAATAACAACCTTCTAGTTTATTTATATATTATTCTAAAAATGAAATTTTATAGGAGTTTCTTGCAATTAACCCAATTTTCTAATAGAAACTTTAAAGGAATCTATAGAGGCATGAAAAATTAATATAATTTAATCCGAGAAAATAATAAATTTTTATAAGGAAGTCCATTTTTTATATATTTTTTTAATGTATCACTACCTATTTTAAATTTTTTAATACAATCTATAGTAGAATAAGAACCTATAAATTTTTTATTTTTAAAGTCATAAACATAAACCAATTTAATTAATTTAGCTATAGTTTCAGATGATTTTTTTTTACCAAATTGTGGGTTATTTTTACCTACCTTATTTCTAATTTGCATATTTATAAATTGAGTAGAAAAAGTTTTACCAAACATTGGATTAAGTTCACCTGTACGATTTGATTTAAAACTATCTTTATGTTTAAATCCAAATGTACTACCAGCTGTAGGAGAACAATTTAATTTTAATGAAGAATATTCAGTAAATAAAATATTGAGATAAAATTGTTCTCTATTTAATAAATAAGATTTATTAACAGATCCTGTGAATCCTAAATCTTCTAATATAGCCAAAGTAAAATTATTATGTCCATATTTTTTCAAATTATTATAAATAGGTAAATTTTTTTTTAAAACACTAGTAGTTCAATAAGATAATAAACGTGTAGAACCATTCATAGAACTACCTATATAAATTTTACCATTAATTAAATTTATCCATTGATATATGATAATTCGTTTACGATTTTCTACACCAATCAAATTTCTATCCAATTTAGGAGAATAAATACGTATAGGTTTTTTAAAAAATTTTGGATATATATATGGACCATAATAATATATTGGTGTAATAGATAACATATCATTTATACTAATATCGATGGAATATACAATTTGACTTACTTCTAAATTATTTTCTATTAAATTATACATAATTTGATATATACCAGCTAGACCTAAAAAATGTTGAGGGAAAAATGTTAAATTACAATTTTTTTAAAATGATATAATATATCAATGTAATTATTTTCATAATTAATAGGACTATATCTTAATATACAAGAATAAGAATTTTTAAGATGAATCACCTCCATAATTATTAGGAATTTTAATATTTTTATATCTATTTATATTTTTAATTCCTTTTAACCAAAGTATAAATTTTAAATATTTTATACCTTTAAATTTAACTATAGAAGGATTAGTATAAAAATATATGGTATTTTGAATAGTATCTATAGAGCTAGCTACTATATAATAATGATTAGAACTATTTGTTTGTAAATTAACATTTCTTGTTAATTTCAATTTTTCTTTAATTTTAGTTAATAAAATTACATTATTATTTTGAGATAATCTAAATTCAGCTTTTAAAGGAATTTGAGATATATTATCTTTTAAATTTTTATTTTTTATAAAATAAAAACTACCTTCTGCTTCAGTAAAACCTACTAACCAATTATCAAAATAATTAGAATCTATATTATTTAAAAATTTTTCTATAGGTGTATTATATAAAATATTAATATCATTATTATTGAGTAAATTTTTTACAAAATTTATATCTTCATTAGTAGCTATTTTACTATTAATAAATTTATTTAATAAAGTATTTCTAAAATTTAAATATACTATACGTTTTTTTTCTGTTAATAAAGGAAATTTATCAAATAATGGTATTATTTGATAAACTAAATGTTTTAATTTTTTTATACGAAAAACAGCTACATTATTATATTTTTTTACAGTACCACAACCTAATAAATTTTTAATTTTATATAATAATCTAATATCTTTTATTTGTAATCCTATAGAAAATTCATGTCTCCAATTATTTTGATATTTTTTTTCTTTATATACTGAGAAACAACCATCTCCATCTGTAAAACCTATAAACCATTGTAAATTTTTTGTGTTAAGTCTCTGAGAAGCTTTATAAATATTTTTTTCGATATGTAATATCGAAGAATTATTTTTTACTTCTACTAATTGAGCATATAGATAATTCTTTATTAGTGTAAATAATTTAAAAATAATATTTTTAAATCGACTCCTACATATTAATAGGATATATAATAAAAATACACTATAATTATCCTTTTTATAAATAAAATTATAAAAATCGTATATATATATTTGTAAGCTCTTTCTAGTATTAAACAAAATTTTAATAATAATAGGTGCTAATTTATTAACACCTATAAATAAAACCCAAAAATGAACTTTACCTAATAAATCATTAAATGATCTACCTATAATTTTAGGTGACCAATAATAATAACCTGCAAATAATCCAAAAACAGCACCCATTGATAATACATAATGAAAATGAGCTACTACAAAATAAGTTAGTTATTAACTGGACTAGATCTTATATTTTCAAACTATTTATGAAAATATTATTGCGTATAGTCTCTAAAGATCCTACTTTTAATAAACAAATAGTTTTATTAATTTGGTTTCCATGGGATAAATTTAAATAATGTAGTGATATATATCCCTTAATATATTTATTTAAAATTTCCCCATTCGCAAAAATAAAATTTTTACGGATAATATAATTAATTTTATATTATCATAGCAATATTACTCAAAGACACAAATTTTTTAATTTTTAACTTTAAAACTATTATACCAAATATTATATGATAATAATTTATTCCCTAATAATGGATTTTCTTTAAAATGTTTTAGTAAATTATTATTAGCTATTTCTCCACCTATAGATATTCTATAATGTAATGGATTAGAATCTTTATCTATATATATTTTATGAAAACTATTTAAATAAGTTTTTATAGCTAATAATAAATATTTATCATTATTTTGTCCTATTTGAAATTGTCTTGATTTAATACCACCTGTTTTATATAAAATTAATTTAAAATTTCCTTCAGCTTCAATAAATCCACTTAACCATCCATTAAAATAATCAGGTAATAAAAAATTTTTATTAAATTTATTAATAATATCTTCTTGTTTGAAATATTTTATATTAGCTTTATTTATATTTAAATAATTATCTATATTTCTGTTTTCTAAAAATTTTTTAAAATATTCTAATTGACATATTTTTCTACTAGTTAATAATGGATATTTATCTAATATTTTTAATGTTTTATATATATCTTTTTTTGATTCTATATAATATATGACATATTTATCTTTTCTTTCTATAGATATTCTACCCATTTCTAATTTTTTTTTTAATAAGTTAAACATATAAAGATTTAATTCATTATTTAGTAAAGCTATTAATATTTTTATTCTTAAATAATTATTAGATTTATCATGAAAAACAGTAATACATCCATCACCATCTAATAATCCTACTAAAAATTTTTCTAAATAATCTTTATTGGGTAATAAAATGGAATTTTTATTTATTGATCTATTTTTAATAATATTTGGTAATATAGTATTAAAAATTATAATTTTATCATGAAGAGAAGTATCTAATGTAGCATTTGCTAAAATAATACCTGTAAACCCTCCTATAGTGAATAAAATTAAAAATCCTATAGAAAATAACATAGGAGTATTTAATCTAATATAACCACCATACATAGTACTTAACCAACTAAAAATTTTAATTCCTGTTGGTAAACCAATTATCATTGATGCGGCCGAGAAATAAGCTCTTGTCAAATTTTGGACTATATCATAATATTAATCAAATAAGGTTAATATTTCGAGCGTTATAAATTATCGTCTCTGAGGAACTCAATAAGAAATTATTAGGATCTTAAATTTTTTTTTAATTTTAATATTTTAATTAATCCTGTTAAAGTTAAATGTTCTTTACGTTGAATTATTCTATAAGCTTTTCTCCATCTAAAATATTCTCTATATTTTGAAGAATTTAAGTGATAATTATCAAAATAATTGATAATATTTTTAGCTACTTTAAAATTAGTAGAATTATAACAATATATATTTTCAGTATTAAATATATTTAAATTACCTCCAAATTCTTTAAATATTTTTTTTAATATAGTAGGATCTTTTTGTTTAATTTTAAATTCTAATCTTACACTATATTTTAATTTATGTGTTGAACTTTTAGCTATTGTAATACAAAAACTACTATCTGCATCACTAAAACCAGCTAACCAATAATTTTTTAATAAAGAAAAAGAAGCAGGAGGTTTAATATTTAAAGAAAATTTAGTATTGTAAGAATATTTTATTAATTGATCTATTTTATTATTTGTTATAAATTTACCATTAGTTAAATCTAAAACTTTTTTTAATCCTTCTTTATGACTCAAATAATATTTATATGCTTTTTTATTCTTAATTTTATAAATATTACCATAACCTATTTTTTTTTTAATAAAATAAGCTAAAGAAATATCTTTTTCATTAAATATAATTTCTAATGCTAATTTACCAAAATAACCATCACCTTCAATTAAACCAGCTAAATAATAACCAAAATCATTATCAGATTCAGGATAAGAATGTTTATTCATATGATCAGATATATTTTTAATATCTTCTACATTAATTAATTGATTTCCTGCGAATTGCTCCTTATTTAAGATTTTTCCGAACGGTTTTATAAATAATCCGAGTGGACTTAAATAATTAAAATAGAGGTTTCCCGCATATAGCTCGATTTTATAAGATTTAAAAATCTTAAGGACACAAGAGAACGTATCCGTATCTAAACCTACTGTATATAAATGATGCGAAATATAAACTAATAATTTATATTTGGACTATATCTTCAACTTTTTAAATTTTTTTATTTTATTAAAGCCTTTTATAGTTAAATGTTTTTTTTCTTTACATAATAAATAAATTTTTCGCCATTTAAAAAATGTTATTCTTTTTTTTGTTTTTAAAGGATATTTTTCTAAATAATCTATTAATTTAGGAAAAGATATAAAGGTATCTAATGTTAATCTTTCAGTAGTTGTTTTACTTCTTTTAGAAACTCTCCCATTACCTAATAAGATTTGTATTTTTTTTAAAACTTCTGATTCATCTTTTTGATCTATCATAAATCTTAATCTTACTCTATAACCAGTTATATATTTATCATTTTTAGTAATATTTACATTAAAACAACCTTCAGCATCAATAAATCCTGATAACCAACCATTATTTAGAGTAAGTAAAGATGATTCAATAGAATTATTTTCTATTTGTTCATTATTCCATATTTTAAATCTTTCTTTACATTTATTAAGAACTAAATTATTAAAAAAAAGTTTTTTTAATATATCTATATGTTCTTTTTTTGTAACTACATATCTACCTATACCATTATATATATAAACTTTACCAAAACCTAATAAACTTTTAATATAATATAAAATTTTTATTTCCTTTTGAGTTAATACAAAATATAATCTATTTTTACTTTTAATGAATGATCCATCACCTTCAGTAAAACCTATTAACCATTCCAGATCTTTATATATTTTCTTTTTTTTATTACTTTGATTATTTAAAAATAAATTATTATTAATAAAATTATTATTATTTAAAATTAAAAGAGTTGTTTCACGTGTAGTCTCTGAAGAATTCAAAGTCTGCCCTATTTTTAAATAAACTTTAAAATTTAAGAGTAGATTTTCCATTAAAGCCAATAGGTCAAATAATATAATATTTAACCAGGCATAGTTAGAAAATATAATTTTTAATTTATATATTCTATTGATTTCTTGCTGATTAATCAAATATTTAGATTTTTTCAAATTAAAAATTTTATAAAATTTGAACCAAATATTTAGCGATCTTTTTAGCATATAGTGAAATTTATTACCATTTATTCTCATAAATGGAGACCCATTTTGAGCCCATACTATAAAACCTAAAATACCAATAGATAAAATTGCATAGACCATTCCTAAATAACCAAATACAGGTTTATTACTGAAAGTAGATATAACTTGACTTATAACACCAAAAGCTGGTAAAATTATAATATAACTTAAATCTTGACTCATTTATATCCTAATATAATTATGAGTACTCAAAATTTCACAATTTTGAAGGGACTATATCTTAATCAATTATTTTGATTATTTATTTTTAAGCATTATTTTGCTTATTTAGTCTCTGAGAAATCCCTTATTTATAATATTTATAAATATTAGGTTATTAAAAAAAAATAAGGTTTTCTACTGATTGTCTTAAATTCTAAACATTGTTACTACGAATTTTTAATTCGGTGTAGTTTTAAAGGATTATTAATCCTAATAGAATTATATAAGATTTTCCAGTATATAATTAATTTACGAAGCCTATAAAATATTATAATTCAAATTTATCATTGGAATAAGAATTCATAGTTTTTTTAATTTTTATGATTTTTTTAATACCTTTTAATGTTAAATGTTCCCTTTTTTGAATATATAAATATGTTTTTCTCCATTTTAAATAATTTAAATATTTAGAAGATAATAAATGATAATTATCTAAATATTTTATTACTTTATATGCAGAACTAAAACTAACTGTTTGAAAATAATAAGTATTTAATTTTGATCTAAAACCTAAATAACCACTAAATAATTCTTTAATTTGATTAAGTATATGATCTGTTTTTTGATCTATTTGATAACTTAATCTTATTTCATAATTATTTTTTTTATTATTTCTTTTTATAGTTTTTATTTGAAATGATCCATCACTATCTGTAAAACCAGCTAACCAATAATTATTTTTTAAATTAGAATTATCAATATTATATTTAAAATATGTTTTATCATATTTTTCATTTATTTTATGAATTATATATGTATTCCAATCTATAATTTTATTAGTTCTTAATTTACCATTTATTAAATCAATTAAACGAATAATTCCATCTTTATGTCTTAAATGATAATTAATAGCTCTTTTATTTTTAATTTTTAATATAGTTCCATAACCTATTTTTTTTTTAATATAATAAGCTAATGGTGTATCTAATTCATAAAAACATATACTAATATAAGGATTAATTTTATTAATTGAACCATCACCTTCAATTAAACCAGCTAAATAATAACCAAAATCATTATCATTTAAAGGTTTTTTATGAATAGGTACATGATCAGATATTGTAGATAAATTTTTTTTATTATAATATTTTTTATTTATTATTTTTTTGACCTCGGGATGTTTCAAAAAAAGAATTTTTATTCTTAAATGAAGGACCATCTCTTTATCTATTTAATTATAATTCAAAATTAGACCATTTATTTAAAAATATTTTTCAACTTCGATTTAAAAGAGTATCTTCTGATGCTTTATATGCTTTTAAATCTTTTAATTCATAAAATTTAGGTATTAAATGAAGTCTATTTTTTTTTCCTGATCTAGATGGATATTTTTTAAAATATTCAATTAAATTTAATATACTTTTTTTATCAGTAATATACCATTTAAATGATTCATTTTTACTTCTATCAATATAAATATATCCTCCATATAATTCAATTAAAGGTTCTAAAATTTGAGTAGTTTTTTGAGAAATAGATATAGCTAATTGCAGATTAGTTTTATTTATAGTTATACTACCATCAGCATCAAAAAATCCTACTAACCAACCATTATTATAAGTTAATTTAGATGGAAATAAAAAATTAATATTATAATGATTACATATTTTATTTAATTGTATCATTCTAACTGGATTTCTTATTAAACCATTTACATCATTAATTATTTTTAATAAACCTAATTTATGATGTAATCTATATCTAAGTGCATTAACATTTGATCTTAATTTTATAGAACCTTCATAACGATTTTTGATCATATTTAGACAATGTTCATCTCTAATATCCATAGTTATTTCTAAACTAGCATAACCTTTTTTAGATAATAGAAAACAACCATCACCATCAATTAAACCAGCTAACCATTCATTAAATTTATTTGAATTATTATTAAAAGATAACAAACGTATGGTCTCTGAAGTTCCTACTCACGAGTTAAGCGTTTTGGTTACTTGCGGATTGTAAAATTTTTGATATATTTTTACATTAAAGGGCACTATAAATGCACTTATTACTAATGTATTTGATACGTTATATATTACTTTCCCGCTTATAGTTTGTTGCAATAAATTACAATATATGTTATAATCAAAGGGCCATCCTTGACCAAAGAACCCATAATCAAAAAGATTTACTACTCACATAAATCTCCACTTGAAAGTATTTATACTTTCATATATGAATCATAATGATTTTGATTACCGACTGTACATTAAGCAACATTTAAGTCACCTATTTCTGACCCAGTCTGTAGCGAACTAGATATCTTAAATATCACAATCCGACGGTCTTTTCTAAAAAATTGAGACAAATTGACCGTTTTCAGAAATATAGCCCTTAATCCAATTATTGGCAACAAAAAAGTTGGGACTAGGAAAAAGGTACAAATAAAAATATTCGTTTATTAATTAAGATTTTTAAATTCAACATAAAATATGTACATCTACTTAATTAATTTCATATAATGTTATAAATAATTGAACATTATAAACCCTTCCTTTTTTTCTATTTAATTTATTTAGATTTACGATTTATATTATGACTTAAAATAACTAATTCTTTTCTTTTTTCTAAATTCAAATGTTCACCATTTTTAATTCTTTCATTTAATTGTTTAAAAGCTAAATAACTTAAACCTTTTATGCCCATAAAAACATATTTATCAAAATATGGATAAATAAATTGAACATTATCTAAACCACTTATAATATAACTATAATTATCTTTTTTTGAGTGACCTTCTACTTTACCACCTTTAAATAATAATATTAAATAACTTAATATAGGTAAATTAATATCTCCTTTTTGACTTAAAATATATCTAGTACGAAAAGCTTTGGAATTATTAAGTAAACTTATTGTAAAACAACCTTCTGCTTCAGTAAAACCTAATAACCAAGTATTATTTAAAGAAGGTAAATTATTAGATAATAAATAAGGTATTATTGTATAATCTTTTTTTTTTAATGATTTAGAATTAAAATTTAGAAGAAAAAGATTAAATTGAACTTTACGTGAAGGTAATATTAAATTTCCATTAAATAATAATATTAATAATCTTAGATCTTCTCTTTTTTGTATTATTAATCTATATACTCTAGGACCTTGTTTTATTAAATTACCCATATTTAAAGTAGTTTGTATAGTTTTTAATAATTCTATATTATCTATACCTTGTATTAAAATAAAAGATAATTCTTTTCTATGATTTATAGAAAAACAACCATCACCTTCCGTAAAACCAATTAACCAATATAAAAATTTATCATCTGGTGCATTAGATTTTTTAATTTTTTGAAATTCCGATTTAAATAAAAATAAATTATTATATAAAAAAAGATGTTGATATAAAATAGGATCACCACCACCAGCTGGATCAAAGAAAGAACTATTAAAATTTCTATCTGATAATAACATGGTAATTGCTTTTGTATATTTTTATTCACGTATCGTAAGACCACATACTAATTTATAATAATTTTTCATTATTAATAATCATTTTGAAATTTTATATAAATAGTATCTAAGTGAAAATTTTTGTACTTTCGTACAAAAATGGACTATATTTTATTTATATAAATTGTAAAAATTTTGTAAATGATCCCAAGTAAAAATAGTTCTTTTATTATTCATTTGATTTTTAATAGAATAGATTTGTTCCTTAGCAATTAAAGATTTATGTTCTTTATTTTTAATTAAAATTAAAACTTTGTAATAATCTTTAAAATTTAAAAATTTAGAACTAAAAAGAGGATATTTCAATAAATAATTAGATATAATTAAATTCGATTCTAAATTAGTTATATTTATATTATATTGATCTTTACTATTACAATAACTTTTACTTATTATTTTAAGTTGTTTATTTAAATATTCAGCTAATTTAATCATAATATCTTTTTTATCGTTTCCCCTTTTGTCTTCGATTGCTTGAACTAATTCAAAACGACAACTTACACTATTTTTATTTAAACTAACATTAAAATGACCATCAGCATCTATAAAACCTGATAACCATGAATTAGAATAAAAAGGAGTTTGATTTAATTCCATAGGTAAAATATTAAAATTAGAAAATCGATTATTTAAAAATTTAATAAGTTCATTAAAATAATAAATTTTTACTGTTTTAAATTTACCATTTAATAATTTTGTTAATTTTATTAATCCTTCATAATTATTTATAGTTAATCTATATGCATTTACACCTTTAGTTTTAGAAATAGATCCTAATCCTAAATTTTTTTGAATTATTAAAGCTAAAGGTAAATCTTTGGAATTAAATACTATTTGTATTGAAGGATAATTTATTCTACCTTTATTTGATCTTTCTGTTTTAGGTACTATAATAGTACCATCACCTTCAATTAAACCAGCTAAATAATAACTAAAATTCTCATTAAATTCTTTTATATCTTTATTTTCTTTATGTATATAATATCTTTTATCTTGATTACTATTTTTATTTAATAAATTTTTTATAATTATTAATTCATTACAATAAATAAATTGAGGCGTATAGTCTCTGAAGATCTCTAATAAATCCAAATTTATTAAATTTCTTGCTGATTGTCCTATAAATATTAGGAATTTCCAGCAAATAGCCAAATTTAAAGCAGGCGCAATAATAAATACACCTGCTAATACAGGTAATGCTAATAATAATAAAAATGAAGTTACAAAAACAGCCCATACAAATAATGGTATTTTATGCCAACTTAAACCAGGACTTCTCATATTAATAACAGTTGTTATTATATTAATAGCACCTAACATAGAACTAATACCTGCTAAATGTAATGAAAAAATAGCAATATCTACTGATCCCCCTGAATGTGATTGTATACCGGCTAATGGAGGGTAAACCGTCCAACCTGTACCTGGACCATTTTCTATAAAAGCTGATGCTAATAAAAATAATAATGATGGCGGTAATAGCCAAAATGAAATATTATTTAATCTAGGAAATGCCATATCTACTGCACCTATCATAACAGGTATAAAATAATTACCAAATCCACCAATTAAAGCAGGCATAATAAAAAAAAATACCATTAAAAATGCATGTGCTGTTACTACTACATTAAAGAATTGATGGTTACCTTGTAAAATTTGTATACCAGGACCCATTAATTCTAATCTTATTACTAATGATAATAATGTACCTAATAATCCTGAAAATAATGCAAAAATTAAATATAATGTACCTATATCTTTAGCATTCGTTGATAATAGCCAACGATTTATCATAATAAAAATGATAAATTTAAACCTTATTTATGAAAACCTATTTTCTTTTTTTACTCAAATTTATTAAAAATAGATTTATTTAATAATAATTAGATATATATTGATATTTTAGATATTTAAGTTATAAATAACCAAATATAGACTAATATAAAAAAAAATAATATATTAATATATAAAATATTATTCAAAGGGGAATTAAATAATATATGTTAAATTAAAAATTAATACTAATGAAGAAACAAAAATAAATAAACCTAAAACTAATGGAAATAAAGATTTCCAACATAAAGAAATTAATTGATTAAATTTAACTCTAGGTAATGTAGATCTAACCCAAATAAAACAAAATAATAAAAAACATATTTTTATACCTAAAGAAATTGAATCAAAATAAGAATTAATAAAAAAAGGTTGTAAATAACCACCTAAAAATAAGATAGTAATTAAAGTAGACATTGTTATCATAGCTCCATATTCACCTAAAAATATAAGAGCAAAAGAAAATGAACTATATTCAGTAAAAGCACCACTTACTAATTCTGATTCAGATTCAACTAAATCAAAAGGTGGTCTATTAGTTTCAGCAATAGCTGATATAAAAATTATAATAAATAAAGGTAATAAAGGTATAAAAAAATAAATTGATTGTTGAAAAAGTATAATATTATTTATATTAAAATTATTAATTATTAAAATAACTGTTAAAATAGTTAATCCTAATAATAATTCATAAGAAACTAATTGAGCTGTTGTTCTTAAACAACCCATTAAAGAATATTTAGAATTACCAGACCAACCAGCTAATATTATTCCTACTACACCAATAGAAGAAATAGCTAAAATATAAATAATACCTAATTCCATATCAGATATTTGATAACCTTTACTAAAAGGTATTGGTGCCCATCCAATTAAATTAATAGTAAATATTAATAAAGGTGCTAATATTAATAATAATTTATTACTTTGATATGGAATTATAGTTTCTTTTAATAATAATTTTATACCATCTGCTATAGGTTGTAATATACCAAATATACCTACTTTATTAGGTCCTACTCTTCTTTGCATAGAACCCATAACTTTTCTTTCAGTTAATGTTAAAAAAGCAATAGCAAATAAAACTGGAAATATTAATAATAATATTTCTATTAATGATAATAACATATTTATTAATTTTTTTTATTTATAGAGTTTATAACTCATAAAAATACATAAGATTCGAACTTATAACCTAGGATTTTTATCCCATATTTTACCTTTTAAACTATTATTTTTAAGGAAATAATATTATATATAATATATTGATTTATATTTCTATTATTTAATAAAGATTTATTAAATAATAAAAAAAAATAAAGATTATTTTTTTTTATTATTTATAATTTTATACCCATAGTTTTACTTATATAACTTATCTTAATTTAGTATTAAAATTTATAATAGATACTTATATTTAAACTTATAATATCATAATTTCTATTAAACCTTTTATTAATAAATATTTATACTAAGGGTTAAAATTTTTATATAGCTAATATAACTAAATTTATTTAATTTTATATTATATTTTCATTTATCATATTTCTTAAACAAACCGTTCTGTCACTTTTCTTCGTAACAGCTTTGATCAATCAATCACATAAATAAAAAATAATTTTTTTATTTATAGAAAATAGTTAAAATATAACCATACATTATTATTTTTTTTTAATTTTAACTATACAAGTAAAATATACTAGTATTTTTAATATATATTAAATACATTATAAAATTGTAAAAATAATTTATGTTTATCATTTGCTATTTTTTATTAAAATTATAAGAATAATAATTGGTATATGATATATAGCTATATTATAATTTTAATAAAATATTTATGGTTATTAGAAATTAATATATATTATATTAAATAAAAATAATATATATTTCATAAAAAAGAAATTATTATTGATAATATTGATACTATTTACAATACTAATATTAAAAAAGAAAAAGATTTAGTTATTATTGATAATATTGATACTATTTACAATACTAATATTGTAAAAGAATTAGTTATTGTTATTAATAATAATATTAATAATAATGATGATGAAAAAGAATTAACTATTATTGATAATATTAATATTAACAATAATGATAACAATACATCCACTTCTCAGATACCTTCTTGTAAATCTGTTATTAAATATGGTTGTTTTAAAGGTCAAAATTGCAATAGAATTGAATTTAATTAATTGAATAATATTTGCTATTGTAAACGTTATTACAATATAAAGAAAAAATCTACTAATAATACTATTGTTGATACTACTACTATCAATATAAATATTAATAAAGAAAATAAAGAAATAATAATATTATTAATATTATTAATAAAGAAAAAGAAAATAATAATAATATAAGTATTGAAAGAATCAATGAAATAAAAAATTATATATCAGATAGAATAATAATAACAGATGATATGTTTGTTGATAATTATTCCAAATACATAGGAGTAAAATATAAATCTACAGATGTAACGAATTATGATTATAACTATTTTAAATATATCAATGATAAACAATTTATATTTAAAATAAATAAAATAAGTGAATTCGAAAAAGAGAAAGATATTAATGGTATTATTATATATAATAAAAAATATATTTCATTTTATAAAAATATTTAAATTATTCAAATAAACATCCTTTACATTTTTTATTGTTACAAAATAAGTGTATATATATAAATTCATTAAATTTAATTACTTCTTCTGTTTCTTTATATTTAGGAATATATAATGTTTTATTTTTTATATTATAATAGTTAATATATTCATTTGTTGTTTTATATTCTTTCATTATTATCTTTAGTTATTTATATTAATAGAAATTATAATATACAAATAACAAGTAATTTATAAATTACTTATCTAATGATATTTAT
Source organism: Zancudomyces culisetae (assembly GCA_001969505.1). Taxonomy (NCBI): domain Eukaryota; kingdom Fungi; phylum Kickxellomycota; class Harpellomycetes; order Harpellales; family Legeriomycetaceae; genus Zancudomyces; species Zancudomyces culisetae. Next base: position 30,704 of record CM007644.1, on the reverse strand, counting down.
ATTATAAAAATATATATTATACTAATAACAAGTAATTAATATACCTAATAACTATACCAATTATTAAAATAATAATTAATAATTTATATCTAAAATATCAAATGAAAAAATATTTATAGATATTTAATTATTAGAAAAAATATTTATCTAAAGATATTTATACTATATTATACCTAATATCAAAAGATATTTTTATCTAATAACTAATAATATTTTAGTAATTTATATCATATACTAATTATATATATTATAGAAATACAAAATATCAAAAGAGAAATAAAAAAATATTTATTTTAAGATATTTTATTTTTATATATATTTTTATATAAATCTTTATTATATATTATATAAGCAGTAGTAGCTTAAAGGTAAAGCCAATCACTGTTAATGATTTGATCTCGGGTCGGTACCGAGCTATTGCTTTTAAGGAAAAATCGCCTAATGGTATGGCAATAGTTTGCTAAACTATGAAATAATATTTCATGGGGGTTCGAATCCCCCTTTTTCCGTATAATATAAAATATTAAGAAGGGGTTATATTTAACCAAAAAATTATAATAAAAATAATATAAAAATGTTAATAGGTTTTTTTCTAATCTTTATAGGTTTATATGGTTTTATTTTTAATCGAAATAATTATTTATTAATAGTAATATCTATAGAAATAATATTATTAGGAACAGCTTATATATTATCTATATTTTCAATAAATAATGATGATATAATAGGTTTATTATTTATATTATATATAATAGCAATTGCTGCAGCAGAAGTAGCATTAGCATTATCTATATTAGTTACAATGTCACGTTTAAGAGGTTCTATACATATAAAAACATCTAATATAAATACATTAAAATATAACCCTAAAATAATAGTTTAAAAGGTAAAATATGGGATAAAAATCCTAGGTTATAAGTTCGAATCTTATGTATTTTTATGAGTTATAAACTCTATAAATAAAAAAAATTAATAAATATGAATTCATTAATTATATTTATAATATTAACACCATGTATATTATCATTAGTATTAATAATAAATTTATTATTACCTATAAATAAACCAGATTTTTCTAAATTATCACCATATGAATGTGGTATGGATATAATAGGTTCAGCTAGAGAAAAATTTAATATTTTATTTTATCTAGTAGCTATTTTATTTTTAATTTTTGATATAGAAGTAATATTTTTATTTCCTTTTGCTACAATTTTATATGATATTTCTGTTTATGGTTATTGGATTGTTTTTTTCTTTCTTATTATTTTAACTTTAGGTTTTATTTTTGAATTAAGTAAAGATATTCTTAATTTTTAATTATTTTTTTTATAACCACATACGGATGTGGTGAAATGGTAAACACATGGTATTTAGGATGCCATAGCTTAGCTTTATGGGTTCAAATCCCATCATCCGTATAAATAATTATAGCTATTTATTATAAAATTCATTAATAAAGATATTTAAATCTATTTTTTCTAATAATGATATTATAATTATTTTTAACAGGAATAAAAATGAGAATAACGTAATCTCATATCATCTAAAAATACAGCTGCTTTATCATCTCCTATATCTAATCTATAAAAAGTAGGTATATCATTAACAAATAAAATTGCATATACTGGTATATGTACATTTCTATTATTATTATACGAGACTGCATTTATCATATAAGCTATCAGTTTATATCTAACATCATTTATTCTCTTATTAATTTTATTTTCCTATAAAACAATAAGATTTTGATCATCATTAATTACATTATAAATAATTAAATCAGGTTAGGATATAGAATTACTAAATATAAATTTAATTCTATCATTCCGAACAGTACGTACATTTCTAACATGAAATATTTCAAATATTTGTAAAAACCATATTGAAAGATCTACACTGTAACTTTCTGTCAATATTATATTAGGATTAACTATATCCGATATATATCTATATAACAGTTGTTCATTTTTTGTTTGCTAATTTATAGCTAGATTCTCCCAATCATTATTAGGTCTGTTTAAAATATTGTTTATGGATTGAATGAACGAATAAAAATGATGCTGATTATTATAAAACTGTACATTTAATACGTTATGTACGTTATTAAACTCGTCTATATTATCGAAATTGATGTCATGACCAAACATATCATAAAATTCAGCTTGCATGATATTAATTCCTAATTGATTTTTACATTGCATCTACTAGACGTATCCATTATATTCTTGATTTAAAATGGTTTAATCATATATTTAAAATTTAACTTTTTTAATCATATATATTTTATTTAACTTTTTTGATCATATATTTAAAATTTAACTTTTAAGATCATATTAATAAATAAAAAATTTTATTCTAAAAAAATATCAAATAATAACGTGAATGATCTTATTGATAATAATATCAAAAATTGTATACAGTTAGATTCTTTAAAAAATTTTAAAAGAGATTTGGAATTTTCATTAATTCCTAAGATCAGTAATATATTAGATAAAAATATATGGCCTATATATAATAAATATTTTATATTTTAAGATATTTTATATTTATATCATATGTTATGCTTATATATAGCCTTATTATTATATAATTAAAATATTATATTTTAATATAATAAAAAAAATATATTATTGTTATCTATAATGACTTATTTTAAATTATAAATTTATATTATAGTAATCTATAAACATTAAAAATAAAATATCTAATAATATCTATAGGTATTTAGTTTTTTTAATATTAGTAATTTATAACTATAATCTATTTATCATATATAATCATTATCTATAATCACTTATTTTATATTATTAATAATCATTAAAAATATCTATAAATATTAAACTTATCATTAGATATTTGGTATTAAATAAATAAGATAATCTATAACTGTAAATTTATCATTATTTATAAAAATAAATAAATGGTGTAATCTATAAAATAAAATATCTTTAGATATTTGGTATAATTAGAATATAAATTTATTAAGAATTATAACTTTTATATATGTTATTTTTAATAATTAAAATTTTTTTTAAATCTTATTAATAAAAATATAATGATATAATAAATAAACACTTTTAGCTTAAAAGGATAAAAGCATTAGTCTTCGAAACTAATATATATGGGTTCAATTCCCATAAAGTGTTATGGCGAATATAATTTAATGGTAGAATAGCAATTTGTGGCATTGTTTATATAGGTTCGATTCCTATTATTCGCCCTTTATATTATTATATAATTAGAAGGGGTATTATCTAAATGTATATTTAACCATTCTAAATATTTTTCTATTCTTACAGCTTCTATTACTATAGGCATACCAAAAGATTACATATTTATAAATACGTAACCTTTAATTATGAAATCCCTATATATAAATTATCTTTGAAGCAAATTTCGTAACCTATTTGAGAAATATTTAAAATGAATACCTCTAATTAAAAAATAAATATTATTAACTAATAATATAATAATAGAATAAAAAATAATTAAAGAATAAAAACCAACATTAAATTTATATAAATAATTTTTATAATATTTAAATAAAAAAGCTAAAATTTTCCATTTAGGTTCATAATCTAAAAAAGATTTTAATTTAAAATGAAAATATAAACAAATTAAAGAACTAGATAATACTAAAATAAATAAAATATTATATAAAAATATCATTTGTGTTTGACTAAATATTTCTATAAAATTATAAAAATCTTCTAATGCTGAATTTATTTGTGTTTTATTTTCTACATTATTTAATAAAGCATTTTCAATTTTCATTTTTGCTATTTCTTTTTGAGTTTGAATTTGTCTTTCATTATTATATATACTTGCTACAATCCCAAAACTACCTAAAATAACAGGCGTTAGGTCTCTTACTAATTTCACATTCTTCATCGAATGAAATAATAAATATTTTTCTATTCTAACTTTTATAGTTTTTTCCTTTAATATATTGTATTAAAAAAAGTCCATTTTTATATAGTTTGTTTTTATAAATTATTATAAACATAAGTATCTTAAGATTTAATAAAATTATTATATAAATCTTAAATATATTAAATATAATAAGGGTAGATGACTGAGTGGTTTAAGGTATTTCGCTTGAAACGAAACAAGATTTTATAATCTTCATGGGTTCGAATCCTATTCTATCCGTTAATATTTATATTATTAATGAATAAAAATAATTATAAAAGAATAAATAACTATATAAATTACAAAATTTTATAAAAGACTTTTATCAATTATATATACAAAATATTAGTTAATATATATATTTAATAAATAAATTATTATTATAATATGCAGTTATAGCTTAAAGGTAAAGCCAATCACTGTTAATGATTTGATCTTGGTTCAATTCCAGGTTACTGCTAAAAAATAAAATATTAATACCTATTAGCAAATATTGATAAATATTTTAACTAAATATCAATTGATATTTAACAGATCATTAGTTATTTGGTATTCAACCAGTAATAAATTATTGGTATAAATAAGTTGAACTAGTTATTTTAAAATAACTTATCTAAAAATATTTTATTTTTATATTGATCTATAGATATTTGGTATTATAATAATAATTGGTGTAAATAAATTGTCTTTAAATTACTTGTAATTACTAGAACTAATAAACCAAGTAATTTATTATTAGTTATTGGTAATAGGAATAATACTAATAATCAAATATTGACAAGTTATTTAGAATTGATAATAACTATAATTATTAGAATAATACTAGTTATTATAACAAGTTATAATAATTAGGTATACCAAATAACTATTCTAGTTATTTGGTAATTTATATATTAATTGGTATAAATAACATATCTTTAAATTACTAATATAAAAAAATATTTATCTAAAGATATTTTAAAAAACAAGTTTATTAATAACAGATCTAATGACTAATAATAAATTACTGGTATTAGAATACCAATAACCAATAACTATACTAGTTATAAATAAATAACTAATTTATTTATTTATAAATATTTGATAATTATTCTAATAATTTCAAGTTATTAGGTAATTAAATGTTAATATAATAAAATTATTATATAAATCTTAAATAATAAAAAAAGTCGAGTTAGCTTAAAGGTAAAGCGGTAATCTTGTAAATTACAAATTATGGATTCAAATTCCATACTCGGCTAATTGGATGTAGCCAAGTAGGTAAGGCCTCGAAATTTGGATTCGATATACGGGGGTTCGAATCCCTCCATCCAAATTAAAGACAAGATAGTTTAAAGTAAAACATTCGTTTCATACACGAAAATTAAGGATTCATACCCTTTCCTGTCAAATAATAATTTTATGCCTTAAGGATGACTTGAACATCCTACCCAGAATTTTCAGTTCCGTACTTTAACCAGTTAAGCTATCAAGGCTAATGAGAATATTGGGATTTGAACCCAAACTATACAAATTAAAAGTTTGATACTCTACCATTAAGTTATATTCTCTTATATAGACCAAAAAGTGAATTGAACACTTATCAAAAAGATTTGCAATCTTATACATTACCATTTATGCTATTTGGTCATTTAAAAGGCTTTGTAGCTTAATGAAAGCAGTTGTTTGTCGAACAACAAGTTGCCGTTTCGTAAACGGTCAAAGTCGTATTATAAAATAACCTTATTAAATATTTTATTTGATAAATTTTTTCGATTATTTATAAAATAAATCTTAAAAATTTATTATTTTATAATAAGTGGTAGATATTTATTTATCTAAGTATTAAATTTATAATAAGTAGAATCGAATGGAATTGAACCATTATATTTTGCTTATCAAACAAAAACTTTACCGTTAAGTTACGATTCTATGATCCCAGTACGATTTGAACGTACATATTAATATTGAAGGTATTATATCCTGCCATTAGATGATGAGATCATTGCGAATGATTGAATTGAACAATCTCTTTGAGATCATGAGCCTCTTGTGCTTCCTTTACACCAATTCGCTTTTTGAGGAGAATTAGATTTGAACTAATATCTTTCCTGTTATGAGCAGTAAGCTCTACCGTTGAGCTATCTCCCCTTTTTTGAGAAATTTGGGATTCGAACCCAAAATGGGATAAACCCATCGTCTTTACAGGACGATTACAATACCAAAATGTATATTTCTCTTTTACCTACTGAGGGATTTGAACCCTCACGCTTTATAAGCAAACAATTTTAAGTCGTTTGAGTCTACCAATTTCTCCAAGTAGGTTAAATATATTTATTGCCAATATAGGTTAAATGGTAAACCGTCCCTCTTCCAAAGGGAAGTAATGTGTTCAAATCACATTATTGGTATAGGGGATATAATATAAAGGTAGTATATAGGTATTGCAAACCTAAAGAAAGAGTTCAATTCTCTTTATCTCCAATAAGTTTTAAACTTTATATAGCACCTTATAAATATATATAATAATAATGATTATAACACCTTTTATTAATATTTTAATTTTTATTTTTGGTTTATTAATTTTTCTTTTTATTAATCCTATTTATTCTGTACTTTCTTTAATTTCTGTTTTTATTTTAACTGGTATTTTATTTATTTTTTATGGTTTAACTTTTATAGGTTTATCATATTTTATTATTTATGTAGGAGCTATTTCTATTTTATTTATTTTTGCTATTATGATGCTTGAAACTGACTTTCCTTCTACTATAAAATATTTAGATTTAAAAAAAGATATACCTTTAATAACAGGTATTTTATGTATATTAATTTATTATTATTTAGATTTATCTTATATAAATAATAATAAAAATATTATTTCTGGAATTAATAATATTTATTTTTATTCTTCCAATATTAAATTAATTGGTTATTGTTTATATACTACACATTGTCTTTGGTTAATTTTAATAAGTTTTATTCTTCTTTTAGCTATGATTGGACCTATTATTTTATGTTTAAAAATGAATAAAAATTATTAAAAAAATAATTTTTAATACCCCCTTTATTAATATAAATATTTTTTTGAAATAAATCCGTATAAAGAATTTAATAGAAAATTTTTTTATATTTAACATAAGCTATAATAATATATTTTTATTTTTTATTAAAATATATACCTATTAATTCTACTATAGAATAATTTTATTTATTATAAAAATATAAAAAGGTATATCAGATATTATAATATTTACATAAAAAAATCATAAAAATTTTTTTTATGTATTCTTAAAGGATTGTTAATTGATATATCATTTTAAAATATAATGAATTTATATCATATAAATTTTGACCTTTATAAATATTAATTTCACTACCATAATATCCTTTTTTAATATTTCTTTTTATTTGATTATATATATTAACTATTAATTTTTCTTTAAAAAAATAAGTTCTATAAATAGTTAAAGAAATAGATGATAAAGTAATATAATTTAAAAAATGTATATTTTTATTAAATTTAAACATTATTTTATATAATAATATACAATCATTTTTTTAATATTTTAAAGTTTCTAATTTAGTATACTAAAATACTTTTAAAATTTTATATATAATTATTCCAATATTAAATATCAGTTATTATACTTTTATAATTAAATTTATGAAAATAATCCATAAATTTATGAGTAAAATCTAATTTAGTAATATTAAAATTTTGATCTAATTTTTTAAGATTATGAGTTAATATTTTATACAAATCATAAAATATAATATATTTTTTTTATAATATATAAAAATATACTATACCTATAACTGATTTTTGAGGTATAATATTTATGATTTTAATAAAAAAAAAAAAAGATAATAAAAATTAGATAAATTAAGTATATAAATAATATGATTATAATATATTTTTTATATTTACTATACAATTTTTTCCATAATATAAACCTATTGTATAAGATATTAATTTACCATTAATATTAAATGTTTCAATATATAATGATAATATATTAGATAATGGTTTATCATATGCTTTAAGTTTAGTTAAATAAGTAAAATAATATTTTATAAATTTATTATTACCTATTTTTCAAAAAAAATATATTTATTATAATATTAATCAAAAATATCTTTTGATAAGTAATTTATAACTAGGAATAATAAATAGTTATAATAAGTATTTATATATGGTAATAATTTTTATTATAAATATTAAGTATAAAATATCTAAAGATAAATATTTTGACTAAACATCTATAGATATTTTATCATTTGATATTTGGTATAACATAAATATTTTTTTATATTAGAATCTATAACTGTTAATTAATAATTTTTTATTAATATGAATAAATAGATTTATCTATAACTAGTTAATTATATAAATAATATATAACTTTAAATTTATCACATTTTATTAATATGATTAAACGGCTTAATCTATAAACACTTATTAAAAAAATATATTATTATTATTATTTATTACCAGGATAAATATTTTTTTATATTAGTCTATAAATATCTTTAGATATCTTTTGATATTTAGTTATTTAGAATATATAATTAGTATAGAAATTACTATAATAATTAGTATTAATATAAATTATATATTACTAGTTAAAAATATTAGTATTATATTTTAAAAATATATAAAATAAAATAGGAAAACTTTATAATATATGATATAAATAATTCAAATATTATATAATTAAATAAAGTTTGGATAAATATAATGATAATATTAATAAAATTTATTAATATAAAATATTATTTAATAAATCTTTAATTATAATAAAGGAGGTTTGAATATAAAAAAAAAAGAAATAAGTATTTAAAAATATTTGGTATAAATTTATACTAAATATTAAAAAAATTATAAATAATTAGATTAAAAATTTAAAATTTATAATTATATATAATATATATATAAGAAGAAAATTATTAGTAATAATTATATAAGTATTTATAAATTATATTATTATATATATGTATACATTATTATTATTATTAATACCTTTAATAACAATATTATTAATTTTACCTATTAATAATATTGTTATAATTAAAAAATTAGCTTTATTTAGTAGTATAATAGAATTATTTATAGTATTATTAATATGGATATTATTTGATTATAATAATCCTGAATATATTAATACATTAATGATAAGTAATATTAGATTAGGTATAGATTCTATATCTTTAATTTTTATAATATTAACTGTTTTAATAATGCCTATAGCAATATTAGCAGGTTTTAATATAAAAAAAAAAATTAAAACATTTATGATATTAGTATTATTAACAGAATTAATTTTTATGTTAATATTTACATCTTTAGATATTTTATTATTTTATATAACATTTGAATCTTCTCTTATACCTATGTTTTTTTTAATAGGTTTATATGGAAGTGATTCTCAAGGTATGTTTAAAGGTAAAATAAATAAAGAAAAAACTAGAATATATGCCTCATATAAATTTTTTTTAATGACTTTTGCAGGATCTTTATTAATGTTATTAAGTATTATAAAAATATATACTTATTATGGTACAACAGATTATTTATTAATTTCAACTTTTAATATTGATAATAATTTACAAATTATATTATGGTTAGGTTTTTTTATAAGTTTTGCTATTAAAACACCTTTATTACCTGTACATCAATGGTTACCTTTAGCTCATACTGAAGCACCTTTAACAGGTTCTATAATTTTAGCAGCATTAATGTTAAAATTAGCTACTTATGGTTTTATTAAATATTCTTTAATTCTTTTTCCTTATGCATCTACTTATTTTTTACCTTTAATAATGACTCTTTGTATTATAAGTTTAATTTATTCTTCTTTTTCTACTTTAAGACAAATAGATATGAAAAAAATTATAGCTTATAGTTCTATAGGTCATATGGCTATTATTATAATGGCTCTTTTTTCAAATAATTATCAAGGTATTACAGGTGCTTTATTTTTATCTTTTGCTCATGGTTTAACGTCTCCTGCTCTTTTTATTTGTGTGGGTATATTATATAATATTTTTCATACACGTATAATTCTTTATTTTAAAGGGTTATCTATTTATATGCCTTTACTTTCTAGTTTAACTTTTATTTTTATATTAGCTAATATGTCTACACCTTTAACATCTAATTTTATTGGTGAATTTATAAGTTTTATTAGTATTTTTAACTATCATTTTCCTTTTACAGCTATAATATTTACTATTAGTATTATATTAGTACCTGTATATTCTATATATTTTTATATAAAAAATTTTTTTGGTAGTTATAGTATTTATTTAAAATCTTATCAAGATATTAATATATTAGATTTTAATCTTTTAATAACACTTTTAGGTTTTATACTTTTTACTGGTATATTTCCAAATAGTTTACTTAATATATTAGAATTACCTGTTTCTATGATAATTATACATTAATACCCCTTAAATTTTTAAATAATTATATTTTTTGTATAATTTTTGATATTAATTTACTAATAATTATATTAATATTTTTATCTCTATATACAATAATAATAAGTTTTTAAATATTAAATAAGTCATTATATATAAGCACATTATACTTTTTATTATACCTAATATCCTAAATATCCTAGTTATAAATTACTTATCAAAGACTAATATTTTATAAAATTATAAATATTTTAATCTAAATTTACTAATATTTCTTAATATATAAAATATTAAGAATAAATATTTATATATAGCCTATTTTATTATATTTATAATTTATCTATATTAAATATATATAGCCTATTTTATTATATTTATTATCTGATATAAATATATTTAAATACTCTTTTTTTTTTATTATTTAAATATATAAATTTTTTTATCAAATTCACATAATATATTTAAATAAAATAAATAAAAAATCATTTATATTAGCTATAATATCAATACTTAATGAATTTTGATTTTTATTTACATTATTTTTTTAAGTTTATTATATTCATTAAAAATAATATTATGATTTATATCATTACCTATTATCATGATTAATTTATTTCTTTTTAATCCTATTTGATTATATATAATTTTTATAATATTATACAAGTAATTTTTCCATAATCTTTTAAAATGTTTTAATTCATCATAATTATTTATAACATTTTAGATTAAAATATTAATAAATTCAGAAATATTATTATATTATAAATAAAAATTTTTAATTAGATTATTATATATTGTTCTATTTTATATTTAATAACTATAATTTTTATTAAAGAATTTAATATATTATAATTATTTGTTTCAATATAATTATAAGTAATTTTATTTATAATTGATTTTTGATCAATTTTTTTTTTACCTAAAAAAAAACAAGAATAGATATATATTTTATGAAGAGGGGGTATTATCTAAATGTATATTTAACCATTCTAAATATTTTTCTATTCTTACAGCTTCTATTACTATAGGCATACCAAAATGATATACACCACATAATTCAGAACATTGTCCATAAAATGTACCTTCTCTTTCTACATATGTAGATATACCATTTAATCTACCAGGTAAAGCATCTATTTTTAAACCTAAAGATGGCACTGCAAAACTATGTATTACATCTGAAGAAGTACATATAAATCTTATATGTGTATGAATTGGTAAAACAATTCTATTATCTACTTCTAATAATCTAAATTGTCCAGGTTCTAAATCATCTGTAGGTATCATTATTGAATCAAAAGATATAGAATCACCTGAATTATCTAAATAATCTGAATATTCATAAGACCAATACCATTGGTGCAATTATTAAAATTTAATAATTTATTTCGACTGTACATTAAGCATCATTTTTGATACCCACTAGTGACCCAGTCTGTTGCAATAAGTTAAAAAAAATAAATCACTTACTGACAGTCTTGTACTATAAATGGTATTGTAAAATATAGTATTTTAACTGTTTTCACTAGCATTGCCAAAGGCAAAAGCCTTTAAGAATTCTGTCGAATTCTTAGAAAAATAATAATTTTTCACGACTATTATATATATGTGTGTGGGTTGAAAGAACTTTAATATATATTATTATAAAATATAATTAATAAATTTATATAACATACTAGAGTGTATATAAGGTCCTATTTCTTAAATAATTAATAGATTATTTAAAAACCAAAAATATTATATATTCTTGGATTTAATGGTATCATTTAATAGTTCAACTTATTTAAAACAATTTTTATTTTTATTACCATCATCCATAATCCACACTGTTAAAGCTAATGGTATAAAATAAATATTTAAAGGTATTACTTTTCAACCATTATTATAAAACATTTTTTGTATACAATTAAAACTTCTAAAGGTATAAAATTCATAACCAGGATTTTTATCCCATATTTTATCTTATATATCTTTAATCGTTCTTATATATTGTCTAGATTTTTAATTATTTATATAACCTTAGATAAAAATAATCAGAATAAATATGTAATATATTCTTATATTTTTTACCAGATCTTTTATTTCTATAATTTAATAGAAATTCTATAATAACAGATAATACATCTTCATTATATGTTTTTATTTTATTAATATCTCTTATATTACTTATATGATAATATAATTGTAGATTTTAAAAAGAACTTAAAGAATGAGAAGAATATAATCTAGGATTTATATTAAATATTAAATAATTATAATACTTGATATTTAAATACATATTATTTTTCTGACCATTTTAAATGGTGTCTTTCATTTTATTTAATATATATAATTTTAGGCCACCTAAAAAGAAACCTAATACTTTTATAGTTATTTGACTATCTATTATACTATCCATTAAATATAATAATTTAAAAGAAGGGAAAGAAATAGCTATTAAAATAAAAGCAGGTGAACAAGTCCATAATATTTCTATTAAAGTACCATGATTAAAATATTTATATGATAATTCTGTTTTAGTATATTTTATTATAGCAGATATTAATACCCATCCTACTATTATTAATAATAATGTTTCATAATAAAATATTTCACCTGTTAATTTATCAATACCTGACATAATTTTTGTAGCACTATCTTGGTAACATATTTGCCAAGGTTCTGGTGCATCATTATTTATTATATAAAATGAAAATATATTCATTATAATATATATTTTTTTATATTAACTTTTATAGTTTTTTCCTTTAATATATTGTATTAAAAAAAGTCCATTTTTATATAGTTTGTTATTTATAATATTTTTCCAAACTATATAAATTTTAAAAAGATTTAAAAAAAAAATAAATTTATTTTTTTTGATTTAAATTAGTTTTTGGTTTATAAAATGGCTTAAATTTATATATCTTTGGTTATTTATATTATTTTATATTTAATAAAAAATTTATATTATTAAATATACTATATTTAAATATTCCAAATATCTAGATATTTTATATTATAAATATTTTTAGATATTAGTATAACTAGAATAATTATTCTAGTTAAAATTGATTATTTATTTTAATAATCATTATATAATTTATAACATATTAGATTAAAATATTTAATAAAAACTATAATGTGCTTATATATAATGACTTATTTTATAAAAATAATAATATGTTATAATAACAAATATTTATTAAATTAATCATTATATAATTTATTTAAACTATATAAACCTTTAAAAATCATTTTTAACAAATATAAAATATCTTAAAAAATAAGGTAATATATTTATTTCTATATGCTATTATTATTTGTATTTTAGACTTAATAAAATTTTACCTACAAAACCATCTTACTAAAATTTTATACCTTAATTTATCATAACTGTTTATATATACAGCCTAAATTAAATTATATTTTTTTTCATCAATTACAACCCATTTTCCTATTTTTTTTTCTGTTTAATATTAATTAATTTTTCTATGTTGTATGTACTGAATAATTAAATTACAAATTTTATAACATTTAAGCTAATAAGAAAGTGATAATAAAAAAAATCCTTGTAGTATATACTGAAAAATATTATTTTATAACATCTGTATTATGATTAATGGTATCCTCCGATTTTTTTATAATAATTTTTAGAGTTTATTTAGACTAATACTTATTATCAAATAAATTTCTTCAATATAAACAAGTAAATATTATTTAGGTAATATTTAGGATATATTCTAATATAAAAAATATTTATACTAAAGATATTTTATTTTAATAATTTTTACTATAATTTATTTAAACTATACATATTTACCTTTTAAAATGATTTTTTGTTAATATAAAATACCTAAAAAAATAAAGGAATATATTTAACTCTATAAGGTATATTATTATAAATTATTAATATAAAAAAATATTTATCCTAGTTATAAATTACTTATCTATAGACTAATATTTTAAAATATTTATCAAAGATATTTTATTAGATAATTAGTATAAAATACCTAAATATTTTATTTAATAAAAAATATTTTTATAAGGTGTATAATAATAACAAGTATAAAAGACTTAATAAAAAAATAGGTAAAATAAGAATATTTTATTATGAAGAATTTTAATATGTATTAATTTATCTCTATAAGGTGTGCTATTATTATTTGTATTTTAAACCTAATAATAAATTATAATAAAAATATCTCTATAAGGTGTGCTATTATTAGTTAAAAAGACTTAATAAAATTTTTTACCTATATAAACAAATTTTTATTATTTAGGTCATATTTATAATAATAATATAAAAAAATCTAGTTATTACATAAATTACAATTTAACAATAATAATATTATATATTTATACCTAATATCTTAAGATAAATATTTTTTTATATTAGTAATTTATAGAAATAATATATACTAATTACCAAATATCTATTGATATTTAGAAAATTTTTAAATTTTATAAGTTATATTATATATATATATAAAAGGGGTATTATCCATATAAGAATAAGAAACTCATCATTAATGCAAATAAACCCATTGCTTCTACTAAAGCAAAACCTAAAATACTATAAGTAAATAATTGACCTCTTAATGAAGGATTTCTACTATATGAATTTAATAATGAACTAAATACATTACCTATTCCTATAGATGTACCAGCTAAAGATAAAACAGCTAAACCAGCAGCTATTAATTTTGCGCTTGCTAACATTTTTTTGATATTTTTTTTTTTAATTTTTAAATATTATTCAGACATGAATATATAATTAATGTGATTTATAAAATAATAATTGAAGAATATATTAATATTAAAAGTTTTAATGATTTATTCATAATATAAATAAAAAATAAATTATAATCCTGTCGTAGGCGAACTAATATATATTATAAAATAATATAATGCTCCCTCACTTGGTTCACTTGCTATAACACTAATAAATCACCAATAAAGGTATATTACATAAAAATGGTTAAAGACTAAATATATAAAATAATATTTAGAAAAGTATTCATATCTATTAGTATATCAATCAATATCAGTAAGTATTTCTAAGTGAGGATCTATGATCCGAACGTTAAAGAAATACGATAAAACCAAAGGAAGACTAATCATAAGATAAACCTTAAAAATATTGAATTAATTCCTAATCAACTCAAATAAAGGTATACAGGGGAATATAGGTATGAAAATATAACTTAATATAATTCTTAAATAATGACCCTGTTATAGGGGAGGGAGTATAATAAGTAAAATATAGTTCACTACGCTCGCTTATAGACAAAGAATACAATATAATAATAAAGGTTAAACTTAAAATAAATAATAAATATAGCTCACTACGCTCGCTTATAGACTAATTTATAAAATAATAATAAAATAATATTTAGAAAAGTATCTATCTAAATATCAGTATTTCTATTTATATCTAGAAATTAGTATATATTAATAACAAATATTATAGTAGTAAATAGTTTATACCAATTATAATTATAATAATTTTTATATCTAAAAATAAATTTTTAAAATATTATAAATAGAAAATAATATTATATACAATAGAAATTATACTAGCATTTTATATTTATAGAAATTTGTTAATATTAATATATATCAATTACTATTCTTATATAAGTTCTAATATAAAAAAATATTTATCCTAAATATTAAAGATATTTTTAAAAGTTTAAAATAAAAAATATGTATTATATTTAATTAATTATTTTATTAAATATTATAAAAAATAATAATTTTTGAAGTGAAAATTTTCATTTTTTAAGTTTTATTTAAATATTTATAATAAATAGATTTAGATATTTAATAGATAAGAAATAAAAATATTTTTAAAAATATTTCTTAATATCAAAGATATTTAAGATATTTGGTTATTAGTTAAAATATTTATCTTAAAATATTTAATATTCATAATAAAAAAATATATTTTAAGGGGTATTAGTGTAAAATTAAAGAATCTTTAATATAAATACAAGTTAAAATACTCCAAACATAAGCTTGTAATATAGCAACTATTAATTCTAAACCTGTTAAAGCTATAAATAAAGTGAAAGGTATAATAACAAAAAGTAATGCAATACCACTAGTTTTAAATAAAAAACCAGATATTATATTTAATAAAATATGTCCTGATGTAATATTTGCAGCTAACCGTATACCTAAACTAAAAGCTCTTGCTATATATGATAATAATTCTACTACTAATAATAATGGTACTAAACCTAATGGTGTACCAGATGGTAATAATACACTAAAATATTTTAAATGATATTTAACAAAACCTATAACAGTAACACTTATAATAATAGTTACAGATAAACCTAAAGGTAATGCAAATAAAGCTGTAGGTGAAAAACCATATGGTATTAAACCTACTAAATTAGATACTAATATTATTATAAATAATGAAAATATTAAAGGCATATATATTGTATATTTATCACCTATTTGTTCTTTAACCATTTTTAATATTGTTTTATATAAAGATTCTGTTAATATTGAATAATTATTTTTATTTATTAATGAAACATAAGGTATATTTGCACTATATTTAAATATAAAAAATGATATTATAGCTGCTATAATAAAATATAAAGATGAATTAGTTAAAGACATAGAATAATATACTGTATATAATGATATTATTTTATTAACTGTAAATTGTTCTAAAGGATTATATAACATATTAATTTTAAATTATTTTATTTTATTACTTATATATTATAAATAATATACTTTTTTTAACCCTACCACCTACCCTATTATATATTTAGTATATATTTATATATATTTAAAATTTTATTTGATTATAATAAAAATAAGATTTATATAATAAGTTATTATAAATTAATTAAAGAAGATATTTTTTATATTTAAACTATTTATAAAGATTTTTATTTTTATTCCATTCTTCTAAATTTTTATAATAAACATATTTTTCATATAATTTTTTATCAATATTTTCAAGTTATAAATTATATTGATATTTTTATATTTTTTGACTACTTATAAATTACTTATTTTAAGATATTAGGTATTAATATTATGATAAATAACTTGAAATTACTTGTAAATTATTAGAATAAAGATTGGTATAACTAATATTAAGATATTAATATTATGATATATATTATATTAATATAAAAATATTATTATATATAAATAACTAGTAATAGGTATTAATATTAATAAATTTATAGTTATAAATTACTTATCTTTAGATAAATATCTAATGATAAAATATCTATAAGATGTTTAGTTAAAATATTTATAGATATTTGATAATAATATTTTCTTTTTTTTTTATTATTTTAAAAATCTTATTAAAATTATCATAGTTAAGGGTTATAATTTAATTGGTAAAATATTCGTCTCCAAAATGAATTTTATAGGTTCAAATCCTATTGACCCTGTTTAATATTTTTATTATTTTTAAAATCTAAATTTTATTATAAAGAGTAAAAAAAAGAAAATAGGTTTTCATAAATAAGGTTTAAATTTATCGTCTTTATTATGATAAATCGTTAGCTATTATCAACGAATGCTAAAGATATAGGTACATTATATTTCATTTTTGCAAATAATTTCAGGATTATTAGGTACATTATTATCATTAGTAAATATAGTACAAAGACAAATAATAACATTTCTAAAAATAAAGTATTTAGAAATATAATTTAAGGAATAAAAAAAGGTTTAAGCATACCAACCTTACCTAAAAAAATTGATAATTTTTTACAAAAATCATTAATAAGAATATTTAGAGTAATAGGGGGCATATCAGTACTTATTACATTATAAAAATTATAAATGAATAAATATTTATTTATGGTTTTTATAATTTTAGGTTTAATTCAATTATTACTTATAATGATTATTAACATCATTCGTTTTATTTATATTATATATATTTTATTTTTTACCAATGAAACAGAAGTTAGAAATTCACCTTTAAATAAAGCTGCTACATTTATATCTCAAACAATATTATGTTTTAAAGGTATATGTGGTGTAGGTATAGGTATAGGATCTATAGGTGGAACACTTATGTTTGCTGATGAAATAATTAAAAGTTCAGGTAGATCACCATTTTTTATGCCATTAGTAGGTCAAAATATGGATAAAATTTTTACTAATTTAGGTTATCATAAAATGGATAATATTGAACAACTATCTAGAGAAATTCATAATTTAAATGATCAAATTTTAAATAGTCCACTATCAGCAGAGGTAAAAAATAAAATAATTATAAATAATTCGAATATATTATCAGAAATTAAAAATTCAAAAATATTGTCAGAAATTAAAAATATTGATAAAAAATAATTATTTCTTAAAATTATATAAATAAATATTTTATATATGCATGTTTTGTTTTATAGTGTATTAATTATCAAAAATTATAAATAAATTATTTATATTTTTGGGGGGAGACCTATTTAAATCTTAAATACCCCTTTTAAATAGAATAAAAAAATATTAGGAGAGAATTCTTTAAGAGATAATAAAATAAAATTAAGTGATAACGAAGAATATATAAAATTTATATTTAATATAGAGGAATCTGTTGGATTCTATAGTTGTAATATAAGAGCAAAATTACTATTTTGTAATGAGATGCTAAAGGAATATGAGTAAATATTAAAAGAAGAAGAAGGACTGAAAAATTATCCTTTAAGGATAAAAAGAATGAGTGAATTAAGAGATAATATAGGAAATTATGATATAGAAAAAACTTTTAGTGTATCTTATACAGAGATATTAAAAAATAAACAATTAGAATTATACTTAGCAAGTTATTTGAATAACAAATTAAATTATAACTTTAATAAAAAAGAAGTCTACACAATAATAAGACTACTCAATGAATTGAAAATAATGAAAGTTTTAAAGGTATATATAGATTCATCAATAAATATAATAGAAATAGACAATGATAAATTGTCGTGAGGATTCAGAATCTATAAAAGAGAAATACTCAATATATTATACAATCCCTTATATAAATTTAAATCAATAATGATTAGTAAATTGAATGGTTTTAAAAAATATGAAATAGAATTGCTTTTTAGACCCAAATAGTGAGTATTACGAGGAGTAGGGGCGTGATATAGATTTCTTAAGATAACCATCGTGTATATTATTTATATTTAAATATGTAATATCTTTATAATCATCAGAGTTTATAATACTAATGGTACAAGTATCATTTATATTAGTATTACATATAATGAGACTATAATCATTCATACACTTATATTTAATTTTTTCATTAATTATTTTAATATATATGTTGATTATGTTCAAATGATTCAGCGAGTTTATTTATTTCTGGTAATAAATCTAATTCATTATACAATTTATTATATCTTCCAATACTACACGCTCTCCCAATTAAATATTTAAATATTGGATACCTAAAGTATAATTTTTTATACGTTTCTTCTTTAGCTATTTAGGGATACCATATAAAATATGTAACATAGTCATTATCTATATAATACTTTCTATAAATATCCACATAACTATTATATAGATAATAAAAATCTTTGTTATCTGAAAATATATCTATATAATAATCATTATCTATCTTATTAATGTAATATTTATCCATAATATTAAATCCTCGTTCATTATAAATGATTCTATAAGATACTTTGATAGTTCCCTAAGTTACATATTATCTTTACACCATAAAGTTAATTGATAGTTGTTAATAATATATAATTTAATAGAGGACAATTCATTATTTATGTATTTATCTATTTTGTAATACATATAACTATTATAATAACCTTTAAGTATATAATATAATATTATTATAAAATTATTTATTTATAATAATGTTTCTTATTTAATATTTTAATTATTATTTATTTATTATAAATTTATTTATATTTATCCAATTTTTAATAAACTTAAAATAATATTTTAGTATTATAAATATTTAAGAATTAAAAAATAATGTTATATCTATAATATTTTATATAAAATTATATTAAGTTTAATTTAGGTTTTATTTATATTATTAGGAATTTTATTAAATATTTTTACTAATAGTTATAAAAAAATTATAAATATAATAATTATTAATAAGTAATATTAAGTAATATTTAGCTATATTTTTATATAATAAATATTATTCAGGAATAATAAAGTATTATTTAGTTAAATAATATTAAGAAATAATTAATTTAAGTAAGGTAAAATAATATTTTAGTATTAGAAATATTTATAAATTATAACATTTAATTAATTTAAGTAAGATTTAAATAATATTTTAGTATTATAAATATAAATAAATTATAATATATAGGTAATATAAAGTAAATATATGATAAAAAAATTTAAAATATTAAGTATAATGATAAAAAATTAATACCGAATATCATATGATATTTTTTATAAACTAAATATCTATAGATATTTATATTAAAATATAATAAAAAATTTTTCTAAAATATTAATAATATTATATAAAATAATTTAAGGGGGGTATTAAATAAAATGTATAGTATTATTTAAAATAGTTTTTATACCTATAGAACCATTAATAAATTTAAAATTATAAGGTGATTTATAATCAATTAAAGTAAATAAACTATTTTTATTAAGAAATCCTTTATTAAAAGTTAATATTTTTTTTCTTTCTGCAGTTCTTCTTTTACTTAAACGTCCTTTAAAAACTAATTTAATACCAGAAATACTACTATATAATTTTTTATTAATATAATAATATTTTATATTATTATAATTAAAATTAATTAAAGGATTCAATAGTTTTTTTTCTATTTTAATTTGTTTTATTATTTTTTTAGCTATTTTTTTAATATTATATTTTTTTATATTTATACTTATATATTCTGATAGTATTTTACTTGATAAATAAGGTTTTTTTAATTTAATAATATTAATATTAACTTTTATATTTAATATATTATTAATATATAATAAAATTTTATTAATATCTTTATCTAATAGTAAATTAAATGATGACCAATAATATATTATAATTTTTATTTCATTTAATTTATATATAAATATAGGTTCACTAATAATAGCTTTTTCTATAAAATATGAATTTAAAATAAATTTAATTATTTTTTCTTTATTAATATTATTATTATTATATGATATATTATTCCAATTTCCTATATGTCTTAATTTTAAACTAGTACTATGTCTTTTACCCATATTAATATGAATATATTATTCTCATCTCTTTTTTCACCACCTTTACCACCCTTTTATAAAAACATATATATTTTTATAAACTATTTTTATATAATTTAGATTTATATAATAATAAAATAATATTTTATATAAAAGATTTCTTAATGTATAAGAGATATATTTTTCTTATAATATTTTTATTATATTTAATATTTTTTATATATTAATGAATTATATTAACCTAATATTTAAAACAAATTAAATATTTTAAATTAATATCTATAAATATAAAAGATAAGTAATTTATAACTAGAATATTTTAAATATATAATTTGTATATTTAATAAATATTAAGGTAAAAAAAAGATAATATAATCAATTTTTATTTATTAATAATGACTATTAAATAAATTATGTAAATTAGATAATAAAAAATACATAGTAAAATTTTTAATAAAAAGTTAATTTAATACATAAATTAAATATAATATAAATTAAAAGGTAAATATATGATACTTATAAATTATATTATAATGTTCTAGTTATAAATAACTAATATCTAAAGATATTTTAAATTTATTAACCTCTAAAATTATTAGTAATTATACATATAAGTAAATTGTATTAAAATATTTTATTTATTTAATACTACTTTTATTATTTTTCTATAATAAAAATATAAGTTAACCTATAAATAATATACTATAATATATTTATTATAAACTATTATAATAAATATTACTCGTTTATATACTTTAAAAATTTTTTATAATAAACATACTTATAAAATTATTTTTTTTATAAATCTTTATAATAATAAAAAAAGAAGGTAAATATTCTTAAACATAAAAAGCTTAAGCAACGATATATATTGGAATAGTGATTGTTTAAAATCAATACTTAATAAATTTTCAATACAAAATAAATAAATAAATTATAAAATGAAATTATTAAAATCTAATCCAGTATTAACATTATTTAACGATTATATAGTAGATTCACCAGCTCCAAGTAATATATCATATTTATGGAATTTTGGTTCATTATTAGGAATATGTTTTATTATCCAAATTATAACAGGTGTTTTTTTAGCAATGCATTACACACCTAATATAGATTTAGCATTCTTAAGTATAGAACATATTATGAGAGATGTTAATAATGGTTATATAATAAGATATATGCATGCTAATGGTGCAGGATTTTTTTTTATATGTGTATATATTCATATAGCAAAAGGAATATATTATGGATCATATAGAAAACCTAGAGTATTTTTATGGACTATAGGTGTTATAATATTCTTCTTAATGATAATAATAGGTTTTTTAGGTAAAAAATATTGCCTAAGATGAAAAAATATTAAAAATTATAAATATAAAATAAATATTTCTAAAAATTTTTTATTAGGGAATAATAATAATAATAAATATGATAAATCCCCAATATCTCAAAAAAAATATTAATAATAAATTAAATTCTTTAAATATTAGTTATGTAAAAATATATCATAATATTTATGAAAATTTAAATTTAATAAAACATGATTTAAAAAATAAATCAGGGATTTATATGATATTTAATAATTTAAATAATAAATATTATATTGGTTGTTGTATTACTAACAATTTATATAAAAGATTAAAATAACATTTAATATATAAAACAGGTAATAAATTATTAAGTAAAGCAGTAGATAAATATAATATAAATAATTTAACATATTTAATATTAGAATTTTATGATAATCCTATAGATATAGATAATTATACAGATTTATTAAATTTAGAAACTAAATATATTTCTTTATATAAACCAGAATATAATTTTTTATCAATAGTAGGTTCTTTTTATGGTTATAAACATACTATAGAAACTATAAAAAAAATGAGAGAAAATTATTCACAAGAAAGAAAAGATAGAATAGGTTTATTAAATAAAAATAAAATATTATCTGATGAAATTAAAGCTTTAATGTCTTTTAAAGCTTTAAATAGAACTGAAACACTAAAAAATAAATATAAAATAAAATCAAGTAAGGTTTTGGAATTATTAGATATCAATAATAATATCTTAAAAGAATATTCTAATATTAAAAATTTTTGTAAAGATTATAAATGTTGTACTAAAACTGTTAAAAAATTTATAATAGAAAAAAAAATTTTTAGAAATAAATTTTATATAAAATATAAAAAATAATATAAATTTTATAGTCCTATCATCAGATTACACAAATTATATAGTAAAGTAATTAATGTTAGATAGTCAAACTAAATAAGTTTGATTGAATATTTTATATTCAAGGCAATGCTAGTGAAAACGGTTAAAAATATTATCCTTTATATTAAGACCGTCGGTAGTATATAATATCGCTACAGACTGGTTCACTGGTGGGTGTCTGAAATGATGCTTAATGTACAGTCGGAATTTCCGATCATTATAACTTAAATATATTATACCAAAAATGATCGCTGATTAATATCGGGTTTAAAAATAAAAGGTCATAAATAAGTGAATAAAAAGTTATTTTTAATCATAAATGATAAGAAAATATTTTATTACTTATTTATTTTTAAATTGGAAATTTGTATGTTTTACCTTTTGGTCAAATGTCGTTATGGGGTGAAAATTTGCCCCAAATGGCTGAAAATTTATACAAGTTTTCAGGTGAATATATGATATATTCACTACAATTTATAATACCTTCCATTCGTAGGGTAGGTCCTCATAATATTGATCTATTATCTATACTTATTGGTAGTTTATTAGGAGATTCTTATTTAGAACGTCATGGAAAAGGAAGTAGATTTTGTTTTCAACAAGAACATACTAATAGTAGTTATTTATTATGGTTACATAATGAATTATCTTTAAGAGGTTATTGTAATCAAAAAATACCTGAAATAAAATCAAGAATAGGTAAAAAAAATACAATTAGATATGTTATAAGATTTAAAACATGGACTTATACTAGTTTTAATTATTTTCAAGATAATTTTTATAAAAATAATAAAAAAATAATACCTTTTGAAATTATTGAACAATATTTAACTCCTTTAGCTCTTACTATTTGGATAATGGATGATGGTTGTAGAAGTGGTAAAGGATTAAAAATTTCAACAAATTCTTTTACTTATAAAGAAGTAGAATTTTTAGCAAATATTTTAAAAAAAAAATATTGCTTAACTATATCTATTCATAAAACAGGAAGTATTGATCAATATTGTTTATATATTCATAAAAAATGTATCTCTGAATTATTTAAAATAGTTAGTCCTTGGTTACATCCTAGTATGAAATATAAATTTATATTATAAATTGTACCATAGTCTTATTGGAAAAAGATTTAATTTAAATCTTTTTTGTTATTATGTAATTTATATTAAAAAATAATAATATGATAATAGGGCTATATTACTGAAAATAAGTCAAGATATTATAAAATATCAAGACTATCGGTTTAATATAAAATCGCAACAGACTGGTTCAGTAATAGGTGTCTGAAATGATGCTTAATGTACAGTCGGAATTTTTAAAGAAGGTTTTAACTTCTTTTTCAAGGCTTTCCCCTTTTTTATTAGGGGAGTACCCTACCCTCAGGGTATTTTTACGTCTAAAGACATAATCATATAATTTGATTAAAAAAAGTACAAGAAAGTCTATGGACTTTTAAAAATTTGGCTACTGTTATTACTAATTTATGTTCTGCTATACCATGGATAGGTACAGATTTAGTAAATTTTATATGGGGTAATTATAGTGTAAGTAATGCTACTATTAATAGATTTTTTTCTTTACATTATTTATTACCTTTTGTTTTAGCTGCTTTAGTTATATTACATTTAATAGGTTTACATCAAAATGGGTTTTTAGGCCCAAAATTTTTTAAAAAACCTTTTTTTTATATGAAATTTATTTGTTATTTTAATTCTAAAATCCCTATTTTAGCTTTTATATTACCTAATTTTAAAGCTAAAAATAGAATAGGTCCTCATAATGAAGATATTATCTCTTTATTAATAGGTTCATTATTAGGAAATTGTAATGGAGAAAGATTAGCAAATGGAGGGGTAAGATTTATATTCAAACAAAGTATTATACATAAAAAATATTTATTTTGGTTATTTAAATTTTTAAATGATAGAGGTTTTACTAATAATAATTTACCTAAAATATATAAAAATATATTAAATAATAAAATATATGAATATTATAAATTTAATACATATAGTTATTCTAATTTATTATGGTTATATAAATTATTTTATAGTAATAAAAAAAAAAGAATTCCCTTAAATATTAATGAATATTTAACTCCTTTAGCATTAGCTATTTGGATTATGGATGTAGGATATTGGAAAGATAATAATGTTATAATAGCAACAAATTCTTTTACAAAAGATGAAATAAATTTATTAATATTAACATTAAAAAAAAAATGGGATTTAAATTGTTCCATTCATAGTTTTACTAAATCTAAACAACATCAATTATATATTAAAGTTAATTCTATTTTTTTATTACGTAGTATAGTCTTACCTTATTTTCATAAATCTATGTATTATAAATTAGGTTTATAAAAAATAGTCGTAATATAATAAATCTTTTTTATTATATTTAAAATTCTGACAGGGATTTTTGATATATTTTATATATCAGGCAATATAAGTGAAAACGGTTAAAAAATTTATATATATTTAAGACCGTCGGTTGTATATATTATTAGTAAGTAAATAATATAATATGATCGCTACAGACTGGGTCACTTATGGATATTAACTTACAGTTTAAAATATATATATTTTTAATATTTAATGTACAGTCGAAATAAAAATAAATTTTTTTTATAGCTAATAATCCTTTAGGTATAAGTAGTAATGTTGATAAAATACCTTTTCATCCTTATTTTTCTTATAAAGATTATGTAGGTTTCTTTAGTTTTTTCCTAATTTTCTTTTATTTTGTTTTCTTTACTCCTAATTTATTAGTTGAACCTGATAATTATATACCAGGTAATCCTTTAGTTACTCCTACTGCGATAGTACCAGAGTTTTATTTATTACCTTTTTATACTATTTTAAGATCTATACCTAATAAATTATTAGGTGTTATAGGTATGGTTGCTGCTATTTTAATATTTTTAATTTTACCTTTTGTAGATATTAGTAATGTTAGAAGTACTCAATTTAAACCACTTTTTAAATTATTTTTTTATATTTTTGTAGTAAATTTCCTTATATTAGGTTGGATTGGTGCTAATCATGCAGAATTACCTTTTACTATTATAGGACAATATAGTTCTATATTTTATTTTTCTTATTTTTTATTTATAATTCCTTTATTAGGTATAATAGAAAATACATTTTCTTCTATAATTACTAAAAATAATACCCCCCTCTTTTATTTCCTAAATCATAAATTATAATTCTTATTTTTTTTATAAATATCGATTATAAAAAATCAATAATATTCTTATATATTATATCTACCAAATATCTAAAATATCAAAGATAAGTTATTTCTAACTAGAATATTAATACAATGTTATCATTACTAGTATAAATTATTTATAACAGAAATAAAATATTATATTTATAGCTAAAAATTATAAGTTATTTAAGGGTTAACTTATAATCTTATTCGAATCAATGTTTATATATTAATAGATAAATTAAATTTTTATATGATTATAATACATTTATATAAATTATTTTTTTTTTTAATATCAGTAAGTATTTCTATAATATATAACTTGTATAGAAATTACTAATATTTTTAAATATTTATCTAAAGATATTTACTCTTTGATATTTTATTTGGTTATTGGTATTAAAATACAAATTATTAGAATAAAAAATATCAATTGATATTTAGTTAAAAATATTAATCCTAATATTTTTAGATATTTGGTATATATAACTAGTAAAAATATATAAAAATATTATATAAATAATTAGGTAATATAAACTTAAAAAATATAAAATATATAAAGACTTATATAAAAACAAAAAAATTATAAAATAATAATGGTGAATATAGAAAAAAGAAATATTAAGTTGAATAATATTTTAATAATTATATAAAATATATCATTGATATTTAGTATTTTAAATGTTTTTTTATTAAATAAATCTTTTTTATATTTAAAAAAAAGGGATTTAGCTTAATAGGTAGAGCATTTATCTTACAAATAAAGAGAAGTAGTTCGAATCTACTAATTCCTATTAAAAAATAATGAGTAAAGTATAAAAATAATAAAAAATAAAAATGGATTTAAATATTATAAAATGTATACTATTTTAATAATAATACCTTTAATAAGTGCAATTATATCAGGTTTATTAGGTCGTTATATAGGACAAAAAGGATCAGGTATAATAAGTAGTATATGTATAGGTATAACAGCTATATTAGCTATAATAAGTTTTTATGAAATAGGTATAACAGGTTCACCTTTAGCTTTTTCTTATATAAATTGGATTGATCTAGAATTATTAGAAATAAATTGGGGTTTATATTTAGATAGTTTAACAGTATCAATGGCTATATTAGTAACATTAATATCAACATGTGTTCATATATTTTCAATAGGTTATATGGAAGGAGATCCTCATAAACAAAGATTTTTTTCTTATTTATCTTTATTTACATTTTTTATGTTATTATTAATATCAGCAGATAATCTTTTATTTTTATTTATAGGTTGGGAAGGTATTGGTATATGTTCATTTTTATTAATAAATTTTTGGTATACACGTTTAGAAGCTAATAAATCAGCTATGTTAGCATTAATAATGAATAGAGTAGGTGATTGGTCTATTAGTATAGGTATATATATAATATTTTATATTTTTGGTTCTATATCATTTACAACAATATTTAGTGTAGCACATAATATAGAAGAAAATACAAATATAACTTTATTTGTAATACCATTATTTATAGGTGCTATGGCTAAAAGTGCACAATTAGGTTTAAATACTTGGTTACCTAGAGCTATGGAAGGTCCTACACCTGTATCAGCATTATTACATGCAGCTACAATGGTTACAGCAGGTGTATATTTATTAATTAGAATATCACCGGTTTTACAATATTCTAATATAACATTAACATTAATAATTCTTATAGGTAGTATATCAGCATTATTAGCTGCATTAATGGCTTTAACACAAAATGATATAAAAAAAATAATAGCATATTCAACAATGAGTCAATTAGCTTATTGTTTTATAGCATGTGGTATATGTCAATATGATATAGCTATATTTCATATTGTAAATCATGGATTTTTTAAAGCATTATTATTTTTATCAGCTGGTGCGATTTTACATTCTATTTATGATGAACAAAATATATATAAAATAGGTGGTTTTATAAATATAGATCCTTTAATATATATAGCTATATTTTCAGGTTCTTTAAGTTTAATGGCATTTCCTTTTTTAACAGGTTTTTATTCTAAAGATTTTATAATTGCTGCATCTTTAGGTACTTATATTTATATAGGTTCTTTTGCTTATTGGTTTGGTACAATAACAGCTTTTTTAACAAGTATTTATTCTATAAAATTAATTTGTTTAGTATATTTAATAAAACCTTATGGACCTAAAAAACATTATATTTTAGAATCTAATCATTCAATTTATATTACTATTCCTATTATATTTTTAACAATATTTAGTATATTTTTTGGATATTTTTTTAAAGATTTATTTATTGGTTTTGGTACTCCTTTTTGGGGTAATTCATTATCTATTTCTTATTCATTAAATCTTTTAGAAGCTGAATTTTCTAATTCAAATTTTTATTCTTTATTACCTTTATGTCTTAGTTTAATAGCTTTATTTTTTACTATATTTTATTATTTTTATAATTCAGAATTCTTAGCAATAAGATCTACTATACCTAAATTAAATTATTTTTCTAAATTTAAATATATTTTTAGTAATGGTTATTATTTAGATGCTATTTATGCTTCTTTTATAATAAAACCTTATTTTTATTTTTCTAATTTAACTAATAAAGTTTTAGATCAAGGTGTATTTGAATTTTTAGGACCTACAGGATTTATTAAAATATTTAAAAATATTAATATATCTATTTCTTATTATGATACAGGTATAATACCACATTATGGTGTTTATATAATATTAAGTTTAATAATTTTCTTCTTTTTATTATTTATAAAACCATTAATTATTTTATTTTTTGTTTTAACATTATTATTTATTTAATACCCCCCTTAAATTATTTTATATAATATTATTAATATTTTTTTTTATATTTATCTAAGATATCTTTAGATATTTTAAGTGGCTATATATTATCATAATATATGATTCATTTTATATATTAAATTAGTGGATATAAATTACCATAATATATTATTTTTTAATAAGTGGCTATATATAAGGATACTAATATAAAAAAATATTTATCTATAGATATTTAGAAAATAATATCATATACTATACAAATTATACTAGTATTTTATATTTATAGAAATTTGTTAATATTAATATATATATCAATTACTATTCTTATATAAGTTATAATATTTTTTTATATTCTTAATATCCTAATTATAAATTACTTATCTAAAGACTAATATTTAGTTAAAAATATTTATTTTAAGATATTTTATATAAGTGTTTATAGATTATACCATTTTTTCATATTAATTGATTTAATTAACTGTTATAGATACCAAATATCTATAGATATTTTAACTGGCTATATATAAGAACATTCTTAATATATTTAGATATTTAAACAGGTTATATATAAGAATAATATATCATTTTATTATACCAAATATCCTAAAGATATTTTATTTTAAGAATTTTATCTATAATTTATTTAGGTTATATATATAAATCTTTAAAAATCAATAAAAATAAGTATAAAATACCTAAAAAAGGTAATATATTATTCTCTATATGCAATTATAACAAATATAAAATACCTAAATATTTTATTTGATAAAAAAATATCTCTATAAAGTGTACTAAAAAAGAATTTTTAACTAGTATAAAAGACTTAATAAAAAAATAAGGTAATATATTATTACTAAAAATAAAAAAACTATTAAAAATATATTATTTTATATATCAAAAATAAATAAATATATTAAGGGAGGTGAGGTAAGGGATATAAAAAATTAATAGTATTATATACTATAAATAAAAATAAATAGTAAAAAAAAA
>LSSK01000524.1:0-49788 GCA_001969505.1 Zancudomyces culisetae | reverse complement strand
GAAAGAGGGAAAGAGGGAAAGAGGGAAAGAGGGAAAGAGGGAAAGAGGGAAAGAGGGAAAGAGGGAAAGAGGGAAAGAGGGAAAGAGGGAAAGAGGGAAAGAGGGAAAGAGGGAAAGAGGGAAAGAGGGAAAGAGGGAAAGAGGGAAAGAGGGAGAAAGAGGAAGGGAGACGGAAAGACCAGCTTTTTGTCCTTTGTTGACGCTATGTAATGAAGAAAAAGACACTGCAAACATATGATAATTTATGCCATTGGAAACATACAACCTGTACGCTTTAATTTAGCACCTAGTTCCCAGAATTCACTTTATAAAGAAGCAGTATGAAAAAGTGATGCTACGGAACAACTATGTTGACTAAAATACGATACAAATAAAACGATTTGAAAAGAACAATTTTGCGTCTGGCTACTATTTGCGAAAACATTACAAAGTTATACCAAGTACAAATATTTACTACAAAAAGGAAAAAAATGAAAAAAAATGAACTTGAATCTTTAAGATGGCGTGTTTATATTGTATCCCATCGCCTTCTGCACTCATAGTGCATCTCATTCTCCTTTTCAGGATCGCAGACACATTTTCCAGATCTGTTTGAGTTTTTGGGGCAAAAACCCATGGCGGGATGGTAATATCCAATATCACCAAAGTAGTGAACTTGATTTTTTCTCAAAAACAAAGCTGTTGCGATAGTATGGACGGGTGCATCACCCCATCTCTCGTAGAAGAACCCTCCTTCTTTATCCAAAAACTTGAAAAAGTCCTCGTACTTCTGCGACCTGTAAAAGTCTAGGTTGGCTATTTCAAAGTTGGTCCAGAAATGGCATCCATTGTATGATTTGTGATCCTTGGTAATAAAATTGATAAAATTTTTGGGCTCAATGTGCTGTGGATATTTTTTCATAAACTTATCCACCGAATCCCACAAGGTGGGTACTGTGGCCATGTACTCGGTTGGTGCCATATTCCAACCATATACCTTATTATTTTCCTTCATGAATAAAAATGGATCGTAATCAACATCACAATAATAGTGTACATCAGGTTCAATTCTCCAGTAATACTCCAAATCTTTCAAGAGTGGGTGTTTGTAGAAATACCCAGACTGGAATCTACACATAAATCTATAACTTTCGCTACCCCCGTTGATGTAGTTGGACTTCTCTCGTATCTCTTTTGCTTTGTTCTTGTCAACGTATTCAGGATATCCCCATGCCTCTCCCTCAACAAGGCCAAATGTAGCATTTGTTGAAACCAAATCTCTTACTCCTTGCTTGAACTCGTCTGTAAAGGGAACATCGTTAAGGAATATGTAAGGATAACCGAACTTACGGTTGAATCTATCTTCTACCTCTCTTATTGTCTTGCGTATACCGTGCAAATCGCTGTTTCTTACAAGCGAAACAAATGCTGCTTTAACTTTTCTTTTTTCCTTGGGTACCAACATATTAGCTGGTGCATCGTCCTTTGCTCTAAACCCAGAAATTTCTGAAGGATTTATCTTTCCTTTATTTAATACATAGTTTAGACAAAACAAACAGATGGCCAAAATGACCACGGCCTGGATTGCTGTCTTTACTCGTCGTGGTATGACCACGCTTCTGGTACTAGTAGAAGGACTCTTACTCATTCTTCTTCCTCCAAAATATACGACTTTCTTGAGTTGTTTGACTTTACAACGCAGGAGTTGTTCGAGTTATATATATGTTTAAAATACAGGCTAGCACTTAAAGGTCAAGGCATTAAAAGGGTGTAGAAGAGCGGTCCATAATGACTTCTTTTTATATCTGTATTTTTTTTTTCTAATTCAAAGTTCAACACCATTTTACATTGTAATTGTTGGCTTTGACATAGCATTAACATTTTTTTTAACCACCATCATTGGTCATCTGTTTGATTAAAAATATATTGAAAACAGTTTCAATTTAATTAGGCTCAAAACATTGGTTCAACAATTGGAAGTTGGCGGATAAATCTAATCCTGCAGCATAAAGTTAATTATTTACCACTACCCCTCATATTAACACACTCAACTATACGAGTTACTACTTTTTTTATGACTACATTTAGAAACTGGTTTGGGTAGCTGCAAAGCTTGAGTCTATATACCAATTGCATAAGAGTCTCCCTGTTTAAGATAACCACTCTATTGATTGGTTGATTACTAGTGTTAAAGCATAACCTTCAACTTTTTTTCGCTAAAATTTCTTTATTCCAAAAGCTGTATTAATATACACACTCGCTGGCCTGGTTGTTTTATCTTCTCGTTGTGGTAAAAAGTAAGACAGCTCTAGGATTATTACAAGCAGAGTCGTCAAAGTTATCTAATTTTGGCCCTAGACACGGTCATTGTAAAACTTATGTCACTTATTTTAAACAAAAGTGTATTTACTCCCTCCTCATCTTCTAACTCAAATAGCTTTAAACATTTTACAAAGTTTATTTGCGAATAGTTTGTATTTCACTTTTTCAAAGCTAAAAGAATTTTGTAGCCAATAACATTACAAAGCTTGTAAGATTGTTCTATAAAATACAGTTCTGATCAAGAATTGCTGGAATACTTCAATTGCACTTCCTTTTATTGTGGATACAAAATATACATAACCTGAATAGTGAATAAGCAACAATCCTTCATTTTTCGGAAAAAAAACATGGATAAAAGAGTTGTACCCAAATGTAAAATCTGTGGTGTGAATGATAAAAAATACAGATGTGGCACCTGCGAGATATTTTAGTAAGTTGATTTTATTCTTTTCAAGAATTTTCACCTCTCTTTTTTTCTCCACGTTACTATGCTCTTACAAACAAACTATATCTTTTTGAATACATACTGAATATTCAGTACGAATTCTATGAGATTTATATTGATACTTTATAAAAAATAAATAGCTGCTCTGTAAACTGCTTCAAGAAACATAAAGGTAGCATCCCCCCCCCCCATTTATACGACTTTTAAACACCATGAAAATAGAAAAGAAGAAAACCCCCAATTATCAAGTGTATTTTTTTGTAGAAATCCCATGCTCAGCAAATCTTGACACAAAGTTAGGTATGATAAAGAATATTAATATTTTTCGAGATGAAATCCTTTCTGACCAGCATAATTTTATCTAAATTCTTTAATATTAGGAAGAACCGGATATGTGGTAAACCGAGAGAAGATAGCTGCTATATTAGATGCTAGCGTACCAGAAAACGATGGAATGTTTTTAAGTCAAGAGATGCTTTCGAAATTAGGTATTTCTAAAAAAAATTTACTGCACGCTTTTACATTCTTCTTGTCACAAAGAGGGGCATAAGAAATATCCTATATCTTTTTTTGCAAATCTTTAAAATGTAATTTTGATTTATTAGATACATCGGTAGAGTTAAAGACAATGCTGCGCAAGCCGGAAATTAGAGAATGTATAAAATATGTTTTAACCAGCGCCGACCCATTGGGCTCTATAAGGAGTTTACGGGAAAGAGGTCAAGAGTTTGAGTTACTTTCAGAGCACTTACTAAAAATCACCAATTCACGAATATGTAGCTAAGAATACGGGGTATTCTTGCTTTCTCTAGAATTTCACCATTTTCTCACCGTATTTTTGGGTATTTCTTCACACCCGTCACATCAAACGAAAGGAAGGTCCTATTTAAATCTAAATGCGTTTATCGGGACTGTGCTATCTTCATGTGATGTATAAGTGTTTGTTTATTAGATTAGTGTATACCCGACCTACACACACCCGCTTTTCACACCTTTTAGTACTATAGATATTACTGGTTTTTACAAAAAAAAAAAAGATGTGTTTTTCTAAACTGGCATGTGGTGTGTCGCATGTGGAACAAATAGTGTGAGGTGGTAGGTTTCTATCGGTTTAAAGGCAAGCTGTAGTGGATCAACTTTATACACCGGATATGTTAAAGGCAAATAGTGTGATATCACACCCAAAAAATCATGCATTGTAGAATAATCAATAAGAATATGTCTACGCCTTTATAGTATCATAGTCGTTCTTTTTTTGTGGGGGAGTGCACCTCACACTTAAACATGCTAGAAGCGAAATAGAGAAGGTTCGAGTATTAACTGATCGGAAAGTCATTCCAATATTTTTTCATACATGTTGATTACCATTGATGCAAATCGCGAATCACATTAATTTAAGAGACATTCATTTAATAGTAGGGTTTTATAAAGGAAAACTATCAGCAAAATAGAACAAGATAAAATCTACGAGTGATCTACAGGTT
This sequence comes from Zancudomyces culisetae, assembly GCA_001969505.1. Lineage (NCBI taxonomy): Eukaryota > Fungi > Kickxellomycota > Harpellomycetes > Harpellales > Legeriomycetaceae > Zancudomyces > Zancudomyces culisetae. The sequence goes on along the minus strand of LSSK01000524.1, from coordinate 45,558 downwards.
GGCACAAATCTGGAAAACTAAATATATAGGGATGCTCTGGATTTATAGATAATCAAAAGCAGGTGGATTATCTACCTAAAGGATGAGTTTGCACAAAAATGGCACAAATTTCTTAGCTTATCCTTTTGTACAAATTTAATCAGAGCCTGTTTGTGCAAAAAACCCATCCCTGATGTGTTTTAGATGCAAGTTACGTGGTACCCAGTTGGAAAATGTTTTTAGCAAAGAAGTGTGATGAAAAAAGATATTTAGCCACTACTGGGTTTATCAAGAAAAAGTCGATTAGCACATTTCCCATATAAACCATGTACACAGAAATCATTCGGCTAAACACATAAACATTATTAAAGTACATTTTTTAATATATCTGGTGTATTCCCAAAGGCTGTATAGATTGAGCATAATTCAAGCTATTATACCACAGCATATACTGTAAAGAATATCTAATCATAGGTAGAGATATTTGCATTTTTTACGATTAAAACCGCGCATCATCAATGGATTTTTGTGGAATTCTTTTTACTGACTGCAAAAGGCAAGTAGAAAACGAAGATAGTGGAAGGAATGCAGAAAATGGATGCGTTAAGCCAAGAGATATTAAGTGTACGCAATACGCTCCTCAGACTATGCACTTCGACACCATTATATATGATGAGAAGCGATGGAGCGACTTTAATGAAATAAAGAGACCGGTCGTAGCATTGCGTCCAGAATCCACACTTACGTTTATAACAAAGGATAAAATGAATATAGAGTCATACTACTTGCCTGATATTTCTGGAGGAGATCTGATAAAGGAAATAGAAAGGCTAAGTAATAGGGTCAAAGAGCTAGAATCTATGACAAACAATTCTCATAGTAGTAATATTATTAATTTCCATGAGCGTGCTCCTGCTGGACAAGAGTTTAATGCAAAAAAACATCACTACACTGTGGACAATAATAATAGTAACAAAAAGACAATACGACGGCTTTTAAAGAATAACAACGTAATTAAAAACAAGTGTATGGCAAAGAGGGATGGTATAGAACGTAAACAATACACCCCCGTATATAAAAAACGTAAATCTATTCTACTGTCAGGACTAAAGGTAAGTCTTCTCATTTACACTTTTCACGCTACGGAAAAATATGCTTTTCTTTTCTGTTTTTTTTTATAAAAAAAAGAACTAGATGGACAAAAAGGTTAAAGAGGTGTTAAACATAAATGTATTAAACACTCGATTTTGCCAACTTTTTTGTCAATAAAAAGTCACAAGGATGTTTTAACACTATTACAGTTGTTACCACCAACTCTAAAAAATAAATGATTATGCTTCTACCGTTTGCTAGAGGATTACTAGAAGTTCGATTTTTGGGACGAATCAAAATAACACTCGACGTACCTCAAGAATCGCTCCAAAACGGATACGCAGTGCCTTGAGAATCAGTTCCAAAAAAGGAGTAAAAAAGCTAGCTTTCAAAGCGGATGTCGATAGGTCTAATGACGAAAAACACAAAAATATTTGGTGGAGGTTATCAACAATAAGTACAGACATAGAAGAGTCTTCGTTGGAGGAAAACTTATTTGCAAAGTCCGAAAATGCAAGTTTTATCAATTCTCCACAGGAAACCTTGGTGAGTGTTGTTGATGTTGGCCAAACTCCGTTGTCCCCTGTAATCACATTTGGACTAGGTAGAAGGTGTGATTACTCTGTAGATTATCTCAGGATGAGATCGTATGATACTATGAACTCGTATAGCTCACAGCTCAATGCTAGTAAATACACAAGCGAATTTGGGAATGAAAAGAGGCATAGAATATCGATTGCACCCATTGATAAACTTTTTGCAGATGACGATCTAAGCATTCACAGGATCTCCTTAAGCTCTGTGGAGCTCAATAGCTTCACAAAAGTTTCCAAAAGTTGCAGCATGATAAAGAATAGTTACTCTAAGTCGATATTAAGGGAAAGTACAAAGAAAAAATTCGAAGCACATTATGAGTTCTATGAAAGCCTGATTCTAAATAACTATTGACAACTTGGACTTTGCAAGACACCAGACTATGGAGAGAACTTAATGGTCTTAGTATAGTCGTATATTTTCATGGTTTACCTACCAAATGGCACCACTATTAGCATGCGTGATGGCAATAAACTACCCTTTTTTATAATATTGTTTTGAAGTTAAACGTATTTAGGCCAAGTATGTTGAATAAAATATTGATTTATAAGATGGCTTTGAAGGAAATTTCTCTAGAAGGGGCAAAAACGACCCTTCCACTAGCTTCAGTTAATTAAATTTGCGCTGACCTTGAACTTATTAAAGTTTCATTACAAAAAAAACCACATTTTACCTGTACTGCTCTACCTATTTCGTATAGTTAGGTACGCTATATGATTGATGAGAGTTGAAAAGGGACCTATAGCAGCAGAAAAAAAATTCAAGGTTTTTGGAAGGCTAATCCATATAATTAACAAAAGCATAAAAATTTTATCGCCTATTTTTGGGTCAATTTACCAGAGGTCTCAGTTTAACCCCAAAAATTATTACCTTAATGATAACGCTTGAAACGCGCAAATATAAAAAAAAGCACTTTTTTGTAGATAAATAATTTTATTCATACATTTCAAAACGTTAATATATAACTTCATTATTTGTTTGACAAAGGAGAAATATAGTAAAGCCTAAATCGAACCACAGACTACAGGATGAATATGTTATCCGCTATTAAGGTATCAGTCGAATTTATAACCAGTATTAAAAAAATTACGTTGGTAAGAATCGCACTATATCTCATTTATGTATGCTAAAAGGTGGCTAGGTTTTCCAGATTGCTTCCCCTTGGTGTAGGTATAGGATTAGGGTCTAAAACCCTCCACGCTGATGAAGAGGAGAAAAAAGTAAGTCCTGTTTGCTTTTGTTTTTTATTTCTTTTTAATTTACATTTTTCGGGTATAACCCATTTGTCCAGCTAAACAAGAAAGTGGTAAAAACACACGACTCGACAACGAAATGTATCTTCTTAGAGCATATACAGTAATAACCAGAAAATCTCCAGAAGAACAGATGAAGAAACCAAGAAAATAGACATCTACTCAAAAAAAATTAGGGAAGAAATATGTGGGCTATACAAAGAGGTTATGGTAAGGCGATATTCTATTAATGTTTTGATTGCAGCTAACAAGTGATGAATACTCGACTAGATTCGTGGAAAGGATATGGTTGAAAAATGGATCGCCTTTGAGAAAAAATCCATAGGTAACATATACAAGTATACGCTAATTTTTGATGATTGGTTTATTCATTGCCCACATGGCCTACCGCTTGATATATCTTTAAACATATGAATAACAACTGAATACAAATAGAAATAATAAAATCGACAATTCCCGATACTGAGCGTTTTATGCCGGCTGCACTATACATCTCCTTGGCTACATTAAGCGGTCCCATACTTTTTAGAAAATGTAACTGCTTTTTCCAATACATCGAGTCTCTTTTATATATTTTCTAGAAAATTAGGAAAGTAATTGTATATTGATGCTTTTGAAAACCGTATCTTCGTATAGCATCACTTGTAAAAAGATACCTATCCACCTCAACACTGTTTGTGGGAAGCATGGCATATCTCTTACCAGACACTACCGCTGGTTTGGTTAAAAAGACATGGTATAAGCTTGGTAGTGAAGAAAGCTACGAAAAGGTAGAAAACGAGGTTAAACTCATCTTAAGGCATCGAAAATATGTTTGGACTTTTACTGAGCAAAAAACATCTCAGTTGAGAGATGCGCTCTCAAATAGTAAATAATATGCAACTACCTTTTCTTTTTCATCCTTTTAATTTTATTAACCGAATAAAGAGCACAAGTATGGAGCTATAATGGCCATTCTGACAGATCAACCACTCAAACGGCATGGAACCTTGAAGTGGGCTGAAGTGAGGATGCTGGTTTATATAATATAAGTCCGCTACAAGCGCAATTTGGCAAAGAACCTTTTAAATAAAAGCATCAGGGTTGAAATTTTATTATAACTGAAAAAGAAAAGTTTATTCATAGCGGACCTTGCCTCATTTGTTTCTGCAAGATAAACAAAAGTCGAATCAGGGTTTCACTCAGTACAGTCCCATGCAACTATCAGTAGATTATGAATAAGAGCGTTCTTTGGTGGATGCAAGTCCGAGAGAGCGCATTGTTAGAGCAAACGTATCCAAAGTTACCAAAAAAAAAAATGAATACCAAGAATTGCAATACTGAGGGTTGGTTAAAGTGAAATTGTGATGGTCAGAGAGGGCTCACGGATCAATAAATTAATGGGGTTTTTGTCACATCCAAGACACCACCAACTAGATGAAGGCTTCCAGTAACTATGACATCGGTATTTTCATTATCCTTCATGTTCTTGAGTTCAGAAGGATTTCCATACTTTTTTGTAATCATCTCGATGGAGTCTTGAATATTCGTAAACATACTTATTTTTGAAGGGTCAAAATCCGGTACAGCCTCCAACCAGCGTTCTTTAAGCCCCTCTAAATCTGATAGTGAATCGGCCACCTTTACGTTCTTGTTTTTTGAATCTAAATAATCATACATTGCCACGATCAAAGAGAAATATCCATAGTTAGTATGTGATTTATAATATGGGAGCGATGGACAAGAATAGTGATAAATTTAAGATACACAAAGTTTTTTTTTGTGCATTACAAGTTAAGATTTACCAGGTCTTCCTGTGATTTTTCGTGTGAATATAACTTCAACAAAGCGAATGTCCCGTGTACAGCTAACAAGCTTCTTGATTAGCACGCCGGCGTCCCTGCCAGCAGCGGGACTAAATAATAGCACACACTTTTTTTCTTGATCCTTATTTTGCTGGTGATACCAAGAAAGGCAAGCCTATAGGTTTACATTTTACATTTTACATTTTTATTTTACACTTTAGATTTTATCTTTACATTTCATATTCTTGTACCTTTAAACAGCGCCCAGCATTGATCAGTATCTTGATTTCATCACAATCAAAATATGATTAAATTAAAAAAACTCTTACTTTTTAAAACAAAAAAAGTACTTACATCAATACTTTCTACAGTATGGGCGCCGTCAGCGTACCACGTAATATTTTTATATCTATCCATAACGAACTTGTGTGATCTTCCAGGCCATCGCGTATTGGCAAGTATATCTATCACCCATGGTGGTAAGCATGAATATTTACTTTCAGCCGCGCTTCCCCCACCCATGTGATACCCTTCTCCAACCATTTTCACTTTTTTCAGCCATTCAAAGGCCAGTGCCACAGCAAGCGATGCGTTCTCGTATTGATGGTTGCCCTGCAATTTTGTTGTGGTAAAATCACTCATCGTAAGCAGTGGAACAACCTTTAGGTCGCATTTTTTTTCTTCGGCACGTTCAGCCAAGACTTTCATCACTGACGGGTTTTGTGTTGGTATAGTAAATACAGGCACTCCTGTTTTCATTATTCCACTCTTATTCCATGCAATTTTCTGTATACTATCGCCTAAAATGTTTTCATGATCCATTCCGATAGATGCTATTCCACAAACTATAGGTCTCGTTATGACATTTGTACAGTCATATTCCCCACCTATTCCTACTTCTAATACGGCAACATCCACTTTTTCTCTGAGAAAAACATGAAACGCCATCACAGTCAGAAATCTAAAGTATGAAGGCATCTTGTTTCGTACAGTAGTACCATCTGAATTTTTGTCTAAAAGTTTCTCCCATACTTCGAAAAAATATTTTGCAAACAAATCTTTGGATAATGGGACCCCATTTATTCGTATCCGTTCTCTCACCTCCACTAGATGTGGTGAAGTAAAAAGACCTGTTTTTATTTTCTCAAAGCTCTTTGTATTAAGAGAATCTTTTTCATAGTTACGGGCTTCAACACCTGTAAACTTTCTCAATATATTTTCAACAAAAGCACAGGTTGAGCCTTTCCCCTTGGTACCAGTAACATGGATTATATTGAGTTCATTTAGTGCTGATATCTATTTTCCCATGATTTTATATCATATTCAACCAGTTTTTGTTAAAACCATGCTTTTGGAAAACGTACATTAATCTACCACAATTCTGAAACACCACCTCACTACGCTCCAGTTTTTGAATTTGCACACAAGAATTGAACGAGTATCTTTCTTACCTGATATCCGATTTTATTGATATATTCTGTAGTCTCTGGAATGCTCGAATCGTTGCTCTTGACTCCAAGCCTTTTCAAAACCTCCAAATTCTCTGCATTGGTTTGCAAACTATTCAAGAGCTCTATTGATTTCTATTTAGTGTTTTGTTATTGTTAATTGAAATGCACAAGAAAGTATCAATGAACCTTTTCCATGACATAGTTGGAGCTGGAGGATGAGGTGAAATTCTTTCAAATGTCTATTCATTTTTTTCTTTGTAGGATCTGATTTACAATTGCTTGACTAAATGCCAACCGCTCAAATGAAATGTATTGATTGCATTTGCAATTCAGAAAAACAAGAAGAGCAGGTATATCCATTACATATTCATACATTTGTAACGATATAGTTTTAAGACCTAAAGAAAAGAAAGAAACGGAATATTTATATATGTAAAATATCACTTTACCTCGTACATTTTGAAGTCGCTCATCCGCCTAATTATAAATGCGTGTACCTTTCTGTGTTTTAGGGTTGAGAATAGCTTTAACGTGTACATTTACAAAATATCTGCCGTCCTTGTGCTGGGATGTGGCCAATAATGCTTTTTTTGCGACCTTTGCACTGTCAAAAGTATTTTGAGAATAGAACAAGGCTTAAAACAAAATATTACTGTTTTTTTTCTTTTTTTTTTAGCATTTCTAGGCCAAATCGATTTTTTTTAATGCACATACAACATAACCTTTGCCAGTGATCAAACAGTTAAAAATTTTGAGTTGAGTACAAATCTTAAATCTTGAATCACCATCAATTTCTGCCACTCATAGGCTGCAAAAAGCGTGGAATTTTAAAACACCCTGAAGAAAATGCTGGTGAAAATTTTGTAAAATGTTCAAATAACAATGGTGATAGTACATATATGTTATCCCTTTCTAAAATCTGGTACACTTTGATATCATCTACATGTTGGTATGGCCGAGTGAGTTTAGGCTCTATGAAGGTTTTAATGAAAAGAAAATTTAAGATTTACACAAATTCCCACAAATTTCCACTTTTATTATGCGTGCGCTATTAATAGTAAATGTTTGGTGCTTATAGGCCTTTTCTTTGGCCATGCTTATAGGGCTCAATATTTCAATAAGATCAATGTACTTGTAGTAAAGGCTAGAAAAACCACAAATTATTTTTTTGAGTAAAACCCAGTAAAGCTGCCATAAAAATAATAATACGTTCAACGGATTTGCAAGAGTTTAGAGTAAATATAGCTCGGTTATACACACATATGGTTAGATTCAAATGAATAACTTATACAGATTAATGGTGTGGTGCGTATTGAAAATTAGTTATACCTGTAAACCCCCACTTCAATGCTACTGTTGCCCATACTTTTTCGTTTTTACTAAATAGTCAAAAAAAAACTGAAAACAAAAATGAAAACCTTAGTGGGGAATCTGGAACTGTATGTTGTACTCTGTGGTGCTCTAAATACAGTGATTATTATACATTTTTAAAATTTTATGAATTTTCAAAGAAAATGTAGTATGGTCCTTTTTTAATTTTATTTGGATATATTAACATTTGCTCTAGATCCCCGTCTAGAGCTTTTTCAGTCTATCTCCATGGACAGGCGCAACATATTTTTAGCACAAAAGGCTATAGACAAACTTTACATTACCAAACATCACAGTAATAGTCTGGATTATTTGCGGGTTAGTAACTGTGGGAATCCCAATTAAAGATACAAATATGTGTGTACGACATTATATTAAACATCATACAAAAGTTAAAAAAAAGTGGGAGTTTTACTATGTTCTAGTACCCAAATACTAATTTGTGACATCCAATTGTAGGGGTTTGAAGTCCAAAAGGATTGACCTAAAAAAATTGGAACACGGCTAATATACCGTTGTTAAGATGTACTGGTGAGTTCCACAAGTAATGCGTAGTGACAACCAATAAACAAACGCTCAAGTAGCTAGAAACATATCAAAGTGGATTTTCTGCAAAGCAAATATAAAAGTTAATTATTGAACTTTTGTCCAGACCAGTTTAATATGGAATTAATGCTCAGCAAAGAAAAAAAAATTTAGTGCAAACTTAAGAAATGAAATTTATAGAATGTTGTTTATCAGTTTATGCTTGAGGCATTAAACGTCGAGACCGTTTAATATAGCTAGAGGTGTTAGGACACAGCAAATAAATTTACTATTTGCGAACAACATATTTTTTACTGGGATTTAGGTGTATCTAGATCAAGATTTGCACATTTTCACTCTATTAATACCACCACTACTCTGAGGGTAATATCATAAGTAAAAGTATGAGTAGTACCAATAACCACAATTGGGCTTGCAAAGCAGAGAATTGATATATAAGTACACCAAGTTTGGATGCCATACCATTTTAACTTTATTTCCATAATTCATTTTGCAGAAAGCAATATATACACCAAGCAATAAGGAGGACTCTATTAAAGAACTTGAATATCAAACAAAATGAAGCTCTTTGTTATAGCAGCAACTATAGCCTCTGTACTAGCACAAAAATCGCAGAATACATCATTAAATGGAGCACGTAATACTAAAAACGTAATGGCAGCTGCTGGTGCCGACCCTGCCGCGGCACAAAACAAGGCTCTGGATTGTTTCAACAAAGACTGTGCTGGTAACCGCAAAAACTTTGCATGTATTGCAAAGTGTTATGGCGTTCCAAAACCAAAAATGAAGGTGAAGAGACTCTTGCGCAAGTGCTACAAGCACTGTGATAAGCAGAATCTTTCTGATGTTGACAAGAAGAAGTGTGTAGAAACATGTATTGATATCATTTTCAAGTCACCGCTGGCCAAAAAAGCAAATGCCCGTGCCAAGTCTGATGGAACTAGAGCTTATTCCGGTTCAATGAACAGCCTAACCAAGTTTGCTGCCGCCTCCTTTGTAGCAGCCCTGTTTACTGGTGTGATGTAGGTTTTCTAGTTTTGTACTATTCGCCCATGCCAACCTTTGAATGTTAGATTTTATATATTGGATAGATTTCATCGAGTTTAAGTTTACTTTTGTTTTGATAGTTCGCTATAAGTTTTATCTATTTACAACAAAAAGACCTACTGTTATTAATAAATTTACGGTTTAGAAAGACCTCAGAAGAGAGTTACGTTCCCCTAACTTGGTTTGTAGTGCCACTCATTTTTCCAGTGTGAAACTTATACTAAGTATTGACGAGTATCAGGGATAAACAAGTTAGCTAATTAGGCACAAACTTAGATGTATATCGAAAGGGGTGTTATGTTACCACTTAGAAAAGTTTGGTAAAAAAAAAACAAAAGTGTTTTGTGCTCAGGAGAGGGGGAGAAATAAAGGAAAAAAGAAAGGGAGGAAATCAATGGGTAAGGTCTTTGCATAAATAGTATGCATAGATACGCGAGTACACCACCACTATTGCTTTACCTCAAAACAAAGTAAAAAAATATGATTGAGATATAGCAGTAAAGGATACACAGGTCGACCATTGACTTTAAAAGATCAAAAAAACGGGCTAATCTATTTTGCAGTTTAAAGTTTATCCTAGTTGGTGTATGAAGATTCATATAACCGCATATGTGTGTATTCTCTCCAGTAAGATTATTTTACTGAAGGGCATGTGCTTATACATTCACTGATGTTTTTTTTTTGTATTAATTTTTGTTCTCAACCAACAAAGCGGCATTCACAAAAAAGAGTGAAACCGTAGTTACCTAAGACAAATTACAAATTGCTTAAGCTAAGTGTATATTCACATACACATGGTGTTTTCTTTAGTAATGACAGATATTCAAGTTCAAATCAAAAGCAAATCGAAAATATATGCAAATTATCATAAAGATAAATTTACAAGATAAAGTCTGTTTGTATGAATTAGGCAAGATAATATGAATATCAAACATCACTCCTGTTCTAGTAGAAAATGGTGCCATAGTGGAACGTATTTGCTTGTGCTAGTATTGTGGGTAGTTTTTTTAGGTAAACAAGGTACCCTGCTTGTCGTTATTATTTGCAGTTACAATTGATAAATAAATTGGGAGATAACTGGTAAACACTAAATATTGCATCCCATGTGAAAAGACAGCGAGAATGGCATGTATACGATTGAAATGGTATCTACAAGCTGAGAAATACGGGTAACAAGGCAGAGCTATTAGCTGGAATTTAAACTGTGCAAACCCATAGCTCACCTTCACCAATGGTGCTAATATCGGAGAGGTATGGTACATTTTTTAACTTGTTTTCATATTCTCATGTTGCCAATATATATACACTATTTCATTGTATCCCAGTGTATTAGTAAAAAATATCAAGAGCAGATTTCGCAGATGAGATGTAGGGGCATTAAACATTTGCTTGAAATGGCTGCATCAACCAAGAGTTTGCTGAAAAGTCCGCAAAAACTACCATTGTGGATATTGAAAGCAATTGCAAGTTTTTAATTGGATGATGCTAAATATGACATATCATATTATAAATTACAGTGATTCGTTTGGTTTCTTATTATTTCGACCAGTGTAGTTAGTGGCAAAGCTGCGCAAACTTTGGGAATGGGTGCTTATCGATGGGTTTGGATCATAAATGGTCATTTTGGTGAGATCTAAAAGCAGCTTCTCTGAGCAATTGGTATTTGGCGGAAATCACAAATCAGGTGGTTTAAAACTGACAAAAGCGTTTAGCCTGCTTTCGGGCTAATTTAACCTTAGCGATATTAACATTATTGGTGGAAAAGTAGAAAAAAAATTGTTTTCCCTCTTAGAGATAGTAAAATAAACGAAAAGGGGAAAACGAAATGTAGAAAAACTGAAAACTACGAGAAAAGGTGGAAATGGTGAGTGGAGGATGTTACACAAAAGAGTGCAAAATATTGAGATGGTTGGTAGCACCTTTTTTGTAGCACTTTGCTCAGTTAACTAGGATCTTGAATACGCAAGTCAAGGTGGAAATGAACAATAACTGTAAAGTGACACTGAGGCGTAATGCTTATTTAAAATATACAGAATTTATGTAAAGCTAAACTGTGAATGGGCTAATGGTTCTGAAATACAACCGCAGTTTGCAAATCAAAATCACATTGGCTGGAGCAGAAAAAAAAACGGCGTCTGGGCTTACTAATATTTTTGATTTATCGAGGTCGAGTTGATAACTATGACAGCAGATTGTTTGCAAATACTTATTTTTTATTTGCTACTAATGCGTAAATGATAAACAAACTCGTGATTAGCTTTGTTTACAAAAACCCACAAGCTCAAAAAGAAACGAACCCGCGCCAAAGGACTTTTTTCTTCTTTGGCAGATGATGGTGGGAGGGAGGGGGGAGTCATTTCCTTGAGTCTTTTTTATTTTACTTTTTTACTTTTTTACTTTTTTACTTTTTTACTTTTTTAATTTTTTAATTTTTTAATATGCTTTATAGTTTTTATATCTTTTTTGCTATTTGCTTTCTATTATTATACTTTTTATGTTTTTTATATATTTGGATTACAAATGTGTTCAATTCAACTATATTCATTAATAACACTTTTAATATCTGTAATAAGCAAAAATTGCAATTACAAATTAGTCAAATTAAAAATTTGCGAAGCCGCTTTACCACAAACAGGGCAAATGGAAAATATTTTTGATTTTTCACATGTTGATTTAAAATCTGTCAAAAAGCCAATTACAACCATAAATAAAATACAAACACTAATAAATAATAATAAGCACTCATTTCCTATTAATAAGCCAGGGAGGCCGAATGTGTACAAGAATAGAAAAACTTAGGAGGAAAGCAGGAAATGGTAATATGAATAATACGCAAACAACTGAAAATACATCCTGGATGTTGACCAATACACAAAACGACAGGTGCGAGAGAAGAAAACGCAAGAATAGCATACCCGGAACTGGGAAATTTAAGCTTAATGTGGAATACCAACAGCCTAGAGTCGTAAAAAACGCCAATGTAGAAGGTGGGTTTGACCTCAATGGGGAGAATAACAGACGGAATGAGGTAAGAATCGAGTTTTCCGGAAAAATAAATCCAGATGACTTTGGACAAAAGCAAAGAAATACCGACAATCAATTAATAGACGAGTATGAATATGAATACGTGTTCATAAAAGAACTCACAAATGAGTCGCTGAAATTCGAAAGCTATGATAGAAAAATGAAAGTGAACACGGATTTATATACAAAACTAATCCTGGAATCGTTTCCGGATTTCGAATTCAGATACTACGATCTCACGATTCCAATTCGCATTCCACAATTGCTTGAGAATATAAAAAGCAAGCAGTTATCGAGACAGATCATGTACTCGCTTGTGATACTGAGCTCAAAGCTTGTTCCAAATTCTAGTACACTAAAGCTTATTGGAAAAAGAAAAGTCGAAAAAATCGCTAGCTGGCTGACAAATTATTTGGACAACCATTATTCTGCTCAAAGACCGACGTACATCTGGAGCAGGATGGCGTTGAGTATATATTATCAAAGCAGCGGCCAAGGCTCAAAACTAATATCCAACGTCGAGATTGGACTTAGACAGGCAGTAATAATGGGTTTAAGCATGATAGATTCGGGAAATGGCAGAAACTTAAAGATGAATCAACATTCGCCCGTTTTTGTCGAATTTAAACGTAGGCTCTGGTGGGCAGTATTTCTTAGACATCAACCCGTTTTCAAACACCTTACAGAGGTATACTATGGGGATATACGGGACATGATGGTACGATTTCCAATAAATGACTACGAATGGGCAAACGGAGTTAAATATCCATATACCAACAAGCCGGTTGTGGGAGGAAAAAAAATAATTAGGATGACCGAAAGTAGAGTAGTTTCTTTTGATTTGGCATCGCTAAAATGTAGAATAACAATCATACAGTCGCTGGTTCACTTTTTTTCGAATAGGCGGAAGATGTCTCTGAAAAAAAATCTGGCAGACGATTTTTCCAAACTTTACAAACTTTTAAATATGTTGAAAGATAATTCAGAGATTTTAACGAATTTCACAATTCTAAATTTGGAAAAATCATTATTATATGAGAATCTAAACCTTATGTTGGTAAATAAGGTTGAAATTCAAAAAATGATAATCAATCTCTGGCGGCTTCAGTTGATGATCAGAGAAACTTGTATAACACTGTATGTATCAGAAATATCAACTTTTGAAAGTTATATAATACAACCATGGAGAATTAAGATAGCAAAAGTCATGTGCATAGAAAATGCGCTACAAATCGTCAAGCTTTATGAATGGGGTTTAGCAAACATACCTATAGAATATTGGGACGATGATATATTTACACCAACAGTAAAGGCCGGAATAGCGCTTATAAATGCGATGTTTATCGCCGACCACTATAAACTAGAGGAAATTAGAAAGGGTGTTGCATTGTTACTGTATTTGCTGTCAGAAGGCGCAAAGCTGATACAGGTTCTCAAAATGGCCACGAATATATTGGATTACGTGCTCCGAGTTAAAACGTACTATTATAAAAAAAGTGTATCTACAGGTGGTAAAGTGCCCTCGGTGTTAATGGACATAGCAGTGACACCCTATGACTTTTACCCCTGGTTTGTACCCGCCAAATCAACCTTTTTGTCACATTTCTGCTGTGCAGTTTCGATGCCACTAAATACAGTAAAAAAGCCGTCCTTGGTCTACTATACAGACTTGAATATAAGCGACTTGTTTCGAGCAGGCACAGAAACCTATTTTGAGCATGCTTCGCGCATTATCCGTTTAGAATTTGAAAAATACATTGCTGAAAACGCTGACAAGGCGTCATCTACAGTAAATTCCAAAGTCGGTAACACTCATGGGTCTAGAAAGGGCTTATTTGATTTGAGCGAACCCCGCCAGCTGGTAAAGAACTTGCATTTCTACAACTCGATTGGTGTAAAGCCAAGATTTACAAACATGCTGGACCTCAAGGGCTTTATTTCTTCGTTTTTAGACTTGAACACAAAAAACGTCATGCTTTTAAATATTTGAGAACATAACCTTTCTGTTTATCTCGGATGGATGTCTCTTTCACAATCATACAACACCATACCAACTTTGTACTTTCTATGCATTCGATTTCGACTTCGACTTCGATTTCGTTTTTTAATGTTTAATTAAAACCATTACAAAATAAACAGGCTTGTGTTTTCAACTTGTCTTGATTTTTGGGGCATGGTGACATTATAGACATTATTTATTTTTTTCTAAGCATTAGCTGATAGACCAGCATTAAAAAAAGTCTGTTCAAATAATAAAGAATACTTTAAATAAAAAGATTAATTGGTTTGAATATAACAGGATGCAAATACTTTTAAACTTATATTCGATTTTCGTTTTTTCTAAATGCGATGCATCTGGTAAACCCATTATAATCTTCCCACATCTTAACCGTATCCCAGTCATTATATATACTTTTTACAATGTTAGACATTCCCTTTCCAACCTCGAAGATCAGCACACCATTGGTGTTTAAAAGGCTGGATTCAGAGTCTGCGAAGGTTTTCTGTAAACTGTCCCTAATACTCTTGTAACACGAGTAACCACCATCTTCAGCATACAGCGAAATCGATGGCTCATGCTTGATCGAACCAGTTATAAAGCTATTCTTTTTGTGCTTGGATAAGTAGGGCGGGTTGCAAACAATAATGTCAAAGGGACCCAATGTCTTTAACACTTCGTTTTCGTGTAGTCGAGTAAAATCTCCCACTTCAAGCTGCACCCTGTGAGCAAGACCAAGTTTATTTACATTTTCTGCTGCAACAGACAAAGCATCATTACATATTTCAAGTCCAGTACCACATGTATCCATAGCAGAGGTCTTGGATAGGATTGAGAGCAATATACATCCATTTCCCGTCCCCAAGTCTAGAATCTTTTTCCCACCCATCTTAACAGTATCTGAAATATCATTTATCGCCGTATCTCCAGTACATTCGAGCCCACACTGGGGTAAAAGCTCAAGCGCAGCATAAACAAGCGTTTCGGTACTTTTTCTTGGAATCAGCGTATCCTTAGTAACAACAAATTCAATGTCACAGAATTTCTATTTATGTAATAGATAGTATTTATACCAACCAAGTTATTTAAATATAATTAACCCAATTCTAAAACATTTCAACATAAAAGGCAAAAGAATCTCCCTCTTCCCCCCCCCATCTTCTAAAAAAGAGAAAATTGTTTGCTTTACCTTCAAGTTAATTTTGTATTCATATGGAAGTTCGTTGACGGGGTCAATCCCCTCATAGGAACTATGAGACCTGTCGAGTTGATCGGATCTGTCACGTTCGGATAGCTGCGCCAGTTCGTTCTGAGCCTTTTCAACCTTGATATCAAAAAACTTTTTTTCTTTATCAATCAGCGAAAAGAATTTTGAGGGTATTTCATAACATACTGTCGTTTCGGGTTGAGATGAATTAATGAGATTTTTAATCCTAATCTCACAAAGAGTCATATAAACACCTTTGCCCTTACTGTTGTTGAGCTCCTTAGTGTATTTTGCCGTTGAACCTACCACAGGGTGTCCAAGCTCGAGCATAATTCTTCTAACTAATAAACCTGCAGCATATGATTTCTTTACAAGCACTTTTGCCAGAGTAAGATGGCCAGCATTAGCACTTTTGCTGACACTCTCCACCGTCACCTCCAGATTGTCGAGACAATCTGGCATTTGACCAGTTGTGACTATCCAATCTTCTAAACTATTATCGAGCTTGCCAGAAGAACCTGCCTTTGTTTTTTCGGAGCTTTCTGGAGTTGCGCCCTCCCTTGTGTCTTCTAGAATAGCATCAGTGGATACATTTTCATGAAGTTGTACATGGTTTTTCACCAAAGACGTGATAGTATTCTTCGCCTTAAGTCTCTCTGTGGGATTCTGTATCTTACTCAGATCTCCAACACATATTGCCTTATATATCAGCTCAACACTTCCATCCAAAATCGAATTCTCGATCCATTTTGTATAGATCCTACCACATACTATCAATACCTACATTGTTCATTACTGCAGTTTTAATACACCTGCTATTAATTTTTTTTCTCTTTCAATTGTTAAAAAACCTTAAAGATGGAATCGAATTATACATATTTCAAGTAAAGTATTATATCCGCTATATCGGAAAGGTAAGTTAAATGAAATAGTTAGCTATCTTACCAATCCATTAGTTGCTTTTTCCAGCTGATTTACAACTACAAATCCATATTCAACGTTTTTAGCCCTCTCACTTAGCGAGTTTTTCACAAAATCTTGTTGTACTTTACTTGAAGATTCATGAAGTGCCACGCTAAAATTGTCAGGCAAAGATATGGCTTTAGATTCGCTTTCTGAATCTTCAGATAGCAGCGAGGCATAGCATTGTATATCTGTAATTGAAACGCCTGCGGACTTCCATAATATGATTAGCTGATTTTTTTCTTGGGTCTTACAGGTGGCCCCCGAAGTTAGCATGGGTGAATTATTCCAAAAGATATTGCTCGTCCAAACAGTTTTTATTCCAAGAGTCTTCAACTTTCGGTTCAAAATACACCTAGTATCTATAGCAACTTCAACATCATCTCCGTTCTTCAGAATAGTTGAATTTAATTCATGTTTGCCATTCAATTTGACCCGGTTTTGTTTGAATGAGTCAAATACGTCTGCCCTAGTCGGAAGTGAATCTCTAAAGTTTTTTAAAACAAACTGTAGTAGTGTTATACCTCCTGCATCACTTACTGCTTTGTGCTCTGACCTCATCCTTAAAAAGAGCTGATCCTTTTTATTATTGTTTCAAGCTAGTGAATTTGTTGTGTAAACTTGATTGTAACCCCACATCTCAGAAACTTGAAAAAAAAAAGAGTAACAATTTTTTTCCAAATTGATCTTTAAAACCCAATCATAAGGCTGTAGTCTTCGGCGAATAAGCAAAAGGTTTCAGTATGTTGAAATATAAATGGTGATTAACCAAGTTACATTAACAGAAATGTGTATTTGCCCAGCACATCATATCTGTTTGCTTTATATTTTACCACGTTTACCAACTTTGCTTCAGTATATTTCTTACTTTATGGGATGGTCCTTTGTCTTACCTTTGTTTTTCCACTAGTTCCCTTCACGTAAATGTAAAAGTTTTACTTTAGTATACGAGTTGGTACTGTTATTTCCTTTTTTACTTGAATCCAGCCTTGGTTAAAAGCAAAAAAAAAAAAGAATATAATTTTCATATGCATAGCAAAGCAGCATAGGAATTGAAACTCGAACATATTTTTTTTTGAAAAAAAAAAGTGTCAAAGCTGAAACGTCAAGCTGAGCAAATAAAATAAATATCATGAACTACAATCCTTCATGGTCCTCCATTTTTCCATATCTCTGGTATAACCACAATAGTATAATATTTTTTCTTATCATAAACACTGAGAAAAGTAAAAAGTAAAAAGTAAAAATACAGTGCAAATATACTGTCCAAGGCTTTATCACACGTCGATTTGTAGGTTGGCAATAATGAGTGTCGAAAAAAGAGCCTTTTCGAGCGCATATTATAAAAGGAAGGGATATCCATATCCATCAAGCTCACTAATAGTTACCCGGCCCATAAGAAGCGAGGAGAGATGTAAGGAGCTACAATGCAACTTTGAAGTGCTTATGGTGCAGCGGGTAAACGCCGGTAGCTTTGCTGGAGCTGTTGTCTTTCCAGGAGGAAAACTGGATGATGAAGATAGCTCGGCTTCGTTTTTGAGTCATATAGATGGCTCAGAAAACGTACTAAAACAGCTGGATATGTACAAAATATGTGCAGTGAGAGAGGCATTCGAAGAGACAGGGCTTTTGTGTGCAAATAGAAAAACAGATAAAGTCATAAACGTAGAAAACGTTGGGAAGCTAAATCGACGAGGTAACTTTTTGGAAATATGTAAAAAACACGATTTGAAGCTCAGTACATCTGAACTCAAGTATTTTGTGCATCTCGTGACACCCGAATACGCACCAAAGAGATTTGATGTTCACTTTTTCGTATTAAGTATTGATGATCATGGTAGTGGTAATGGAAATGGAAATGGAAGTGCATCTGGTCACTTGTTGGAGCAGGCGTATCTGGTTGGTTCCAGAGGTGCTCTACAAACTACAGAAGCGGAAAAGAAGAAAGAAGAGGATACATGCGTTGATGCTTTTGAGAATAGGGTTACTAGGGGAGAAATAGTGCGCATATTTTGGATGACACCAAAGGAGTATTTAGAGTTGTCCCAGGTGAAAAAAAAAATAGTGCTTTACACGCCCCAAGTTCTTATGCTAAAGTTGATGTCAAGATTCAAGACATGGCAGGCATTAGACCGGTATGTGAAACTCAAAGAGCATAAGCGACTGTGTGAATTCAACAGCCACATTGACAAGTTGTTCTCAGATAATCCTGAAGTAGCGTTTTCAAACTTTATAGCCTCAAAGCTTTCGCTCATTAGTGAAGTATCGCAGCTAGGAAGTGCTAACCATGATGATCTGGATGATGATTTGCGTGCCGAGATACAAAATATAAGAGCACTGGATGAGTCTATCATGTCCAGATATCTAGCAAAATCAACTGACTCAAGTTCACCTAGTACGTCCACTTTATCAAAGATGTAGTTGCTATAGTTGATTTTTTGCACGACTAGAGAATTTCCTGGTTTGTAATTATGATTCTTGCATATATAGCATGCTTTAGGAGTATGGTAATCATCGCTGATGTTATTTGCTATTTGTTATTTGTTATTAGCTTTTTTTTTTACTCGAATTTATGATTCTAGCATTAAAGCATCAACACTATTGTTTTTTTTTCTAATGGTGAGGATGTGAAGTTTGATTTTCTAATTGAAATCTGCTCTTAAAATTTATATAAAAAAATGGTCACTTAATTTAGCTGGAACACAAAAACGCATTTCAAAATTGATACCTTGAAAAAGAAATAAAACGCATTAAAAAATCTCGGTCGAAATTTGGAAATTTATACACAGTTAAACAATATATTAACAAGCGTTACTTTGAGGATATAATAAGAAGAAAGCATGAATAAGGCAAAGTACGTGATATTTGAAACCTCGATGGGAAAAATAAGGTTCGAACTGTATACAAAAGAGGCACCCAGAACTTGCGAGAATTTCTACGAATTAACCAAGCGTGGATACTATAATAATGTGGGGTTTCATAGAATTATCCCAGACTTCATGGTTCAGGGGGGTGATCCTACTGGAACTGGTAGAGGTGGTGCAAGTATTTATGGGTAATACAGTCATTCTTTGTTCTACTACTATTATTATTATTACTGCAATTCATATTCTGTTGCCAATGTGAAATAATGTAAAAAAAATTAATGTGGATATGGAGGATATGTTGAAGTAAGGATGTCTCGTGGTTGAATGAATCTTATTTGTCTAATAAAAAATCAAAATTGTCAATAGCCAAAAGTTTGAGGACGAAATAGACAATTCGTTGAAACATACAGGCGCAGGGATTCTAAGCATGGCAAACAGTGGGCCTAACACCAACGGATCCCAGGTACTTATATGTTTATATACATCTATCTATCTATATATATTTATATTTATACTGTGATTCTGAATATATCCTCTTATAAATATGAATAAAAAGAAAAAGAAAAGGAAAAAGAGATCTTTCAATAAAAACCAAGGAAAAGGATGGCACAATTACGCACAGAAGTTTTTACTAACTATTAATTAATGTTTGTAGTTTTTCATAACTCTTGCGCCTACACCTTGGTTGGACGGTAAACATACAATATTTGGTAGAGTATGTGAGGGGATGCATGTGGTAAAGCGGATGGGAATGGTGGCCACAGATTCGAATGACCGACCACTAGACAAAGTTGTTATAATTAAAGGATATGTGGAATAAGGCAACAGACTAGGCTTCTTTTCATTTTTATTTTTTTTTGTAAGCGGCCGAAGTATATAATAGGAGGTATTCCTGTACGTTTTGGTGAGGGTGGTTGTGGTGAAAAGACAATAGGAAAACCGGAGACTCGGAACCGGGTCAAGAAAAACCAAAAGCCGTATAGCATAAATATTTAAATACTAGTATGTTTTTCTTGTTGAACTCTTCTGTAAAATATATAAAACAATAGAAACAAACATAAAGAAAAAAGATTTTAAATAAATAGTGATAATAAACTCAGGAAGACAATAGGGCATTATAATGGGATAAACTACAAGCATACAAAAATGGCGAAGATGAAACGGGATGTGAATCAAAGCAGGGTTTTGTATCTATGGACTGTTGTGACTTTCGGACAAACTTATATTTCGAAAAATGTGCACACCCCTGAACCCCACATTTCACAGAGGATGTGGTTTTTTTTTGGTGATCAACAGGTGAAGACTCGGTATTAGAAGGGAGTGCCGATACTTCTGATGCACCGGTACCACCACCTTTTCCTGGAAAAATGTCAGACAGCGACAGATCAGAAGGGAGGCGTAGAGTATACTTGGTGGATTTGGTGTTGTCTTTGCCAACAACTGAGTAGCTTGACCAGCGGATCTTGCCAGGAGGCAACACACACGGATCAGTGGCAGAAACCAGGTTTCCACCATTATCACCCAAGCCTGGGTAACCACCAGAAGGTGTAGCAGAGGTGGCAGATCCAGGAGTATTAGCACTATCGTTATCATCGACGACCTTGTTTCTTCCTTTTGACGACTGCTTGTTTAAAAGTCTGCTGATGGTATCGTTTTTAAGTTGCTCAGCCCTTTGTAAACTCTGGAACTTTCTCCTTCTGCTAAACTCAGACTTTCTGAGCGCCAGCTCTTCGGTGGAATATTCAACTTTTTTGGATTCAGTAGTCAACTCAACCAGCTCTTCGTCATAGTTGTTGGTTAGTCGGGCACGTTGCCGTCTTGTGAGTTTGGATTCGTCAACCTTTGAAGCTTCAGCACCTACACCCATATAAAACGCCTCAAGAGCATCATCACTTAGTGACTCCAGCGAGTCGGCGTCAGACCCCATATCTGCATCTTCCAAATCATTTTCCTGTGGAGTTTCAATTTCCTGATCCTCTTCTTGTGTTATGGGCTGAGTACTTTTCGTAGTTGTCTTTTTCCCTAGTATATATGCAAATATTTACATTAGAGATTTCTAATAGTTTTCATCTTTGCTATTATTATATCTTTTGAATTTATGTATAAAAAAAAGCTACCCTTTTTGTATGTTGCTGTGTCATTTCTATGGTTATCGCTAACTAACTTTGAAGACGTTGATCCCTCAGAACTCTGTGTTTTCGAAGAAGTGCCACTGCGCTTTTCATACTTTCGGTCTGTCTCGTATTGCAGTTCATTTTCTAGCTCTTCTGCTTCCAACTCACCATCGTCATCAAGCATATCATCATTATCCTCACCTTCACCTTCATCGTCGTCAACTGTATCATATATGTACGTCACCACAAGTTAGTCAGTGTTGAAAAAATCTGTCCAAGACAAAGACAATAGTAATACCATAGCTAAACTTACCTATATTGACCGACGAATCAGTTGCAGAACTCTTTCTTCTTCTCGTTCTTCTTGTTTCTCTTGTGGTCATACCACTTGGTTCAGCTTCCTCCATTCCTAAGTTTATAATAATTCGTTTCACCATTGTAATTATTGGTTTGATCCACATAGCGGGTTTGATCATGGAAACAAAATAAAATAAAAATAGTAATAATAACAAAAAAATTACCTTTATTTCCATCGTTTCTACCTCCATTCCTCCTCCGTCTTTTATTATCCATACCTTCACCATCGGCTGTTGGTGATCCTTCCTTAATATCTCGTTTATTCATCTCCTGGTCAAGATGTGTGTCCGAATAATTTCTACTCCGTCTTTTGGTACTCACACCACCACTACCATTGTTGTTTCCATTTTTATTCCTTTTACTTTTTTTGGTCTTGTCGCCGTCACTATATCCATCGTCACTATACTCCTCAACCAGACTTTCATTTGTCAAATCACTTGCTTCATCATTGGAAAAGTCCAAATATGCATCTCGGTTCCGCTGGTTCCCAGATTTATCACCACCATCACTGGATTTTCTTTTATTTTTAGCAGTTCTGTCAGCCATCACCCCACCAGGTTGGGTATGGCTCTCTTGTGGTATACCATATCCATTTACCGACTTTTTCCGATCCACAGAGCTGATACCACTGTCATGGATATCGTCAAGACCTTTGGCGACAAGTTTTATCTTTTTTACAATTGTTGATTTTTTACGCGAATCGCTGCTAGTGTTGGGATTGTCTTCACTGTTGGTTTTTGACATTGCTGTTGATGTTCTACCTAGACTGCGTCTTTTGTTTAGGTTTGTTTTATGAGCTTTCCCTTCTTCTTTATCTTGATGGTGGCTGTGGTGTTCTTCAGAGTCACTGCTGGATGCCAATATGTTCTTTTTTCTGTTTTGACGGTTTAGTTTGGCCGTAGAATTGTTTATGACGCCTTCGTTATCTGACACTATCATGCATATAAAGGTATAAGAATTTATATTTTGGAGTTTTCACACTACGAAAATGTAGGTTTTTTTATTTTGATATTAAAAAAAAGAGAGAAGGAAGTGGAGCTGGAACCACAATATACATTATAGTACCAAAGAAAAAAAAAAGAAATATATGATAGGAACGTACCAGAATCTTCGTCCAATTTGGATATCGCCAGCCTCGTATTTTTATTCATTGTGGATGTTTTTTAGGCGTGTCACACATTTATCTTTAAAGCAAGAATATCCTTCCACAGGCCCTAAACCATAAAAATGATTGTCGTGTCTATATTAACAAATGATAGATTTACCACGTTTGTCAAGTTTTGTTTTGTTGGATGATATATATTTTTTAATTTATAAATACAAACTTTTTAAAAAATGTATATTTAGTACATAATGCATTATAAATGGTAAATAACAACCAAAATAAGTAATACAAGAACAACATTTTAGGAAAAGGATAAAGTATGGGATACAGAAAGGCTAATAAAAGCCTCCAGACAGTCCTTTTTTTTCCCCCTTGTCTATTCATTCATCCATTTCATTTTTTTTTTATCAGAATATATTTGGATTTTCAAATATAATCAAAAGATTGTGGAGGAGAGGAAGGTGGGAGGGTAGGAGGGTAGGAGATGGAACGAAAGAAAAAGATATCCCACTAATAATAGATATCGTGCTAACAATAATAGCAAATTGAAAAATGCAGAGGGAAAAATAAAAATAAAAATAAATAAAACGGAATTCAGGTATTAATGATATAATTATTTTTGTGTGAAAAGTAAATATTGAGAATGTTATGTATATCAAACCTTGACAGTTATTTAATGGCTATTCTCAAGATAATGATCCATATAAATCCCCAGTAATATAAATAACAGCACTAAGAATGGTTGTGGATAATAAGGATAGCGAGGGAAGGAGAATAAACAGGTATGCAAAGTGTTATTGGAGGAGAGAAATAGGAAAAAGTATTAGCACAAGATAAAGCGTGATGATATCTATGAGAAGGGGTATAGGAAAAAACAGTAAAGAAAAAGAGAATAAAGCAATCATATTCTGCCATGGTTAGAATTTATGTCGAATGAGTTCTCGATTCGTGTGGTATTATTGATTGCCTGTGCGGTAGCTGCTTCTGACGTGGTGGCACCAAAACCAGCACTGGTATTATTTTCACGGCTAGTATCAGTGCACTCACTGACCAATGGTGGATTTGCTATAGACGAAGAAGCAAACGAGGTGGTGATGGTGGGGTGAAGTGATGAGGATAAAGACATGAAGTTTTGTGAATGGTCTGGTGGAATCGCGGTAAAAATGCCGGTGCGGGTTGAGGGGGGAACAGGCACGGTGGAGAGAAAGTTGAGAGATGAGGGTAGTGAAGGGAGGGAGTTCTTGGGAAGAGAACTGTCGAGACTAGACATTAAATGATCTAGGTGTGATGAAGAGGCGGGATCAGAGAGCTGGGACGAATTTGCCGAAGAGGAATTATCTGTTAGAGAGGGTTGTGAATGGTTAGTAGATATATCAGGAAGATTTACAACAGAAAGGTCAACGTCGGCAGAGGTTGTTCGAAAATGAGAGGAAGAGTTGGAACTGTAGACAGGGGTTTGGGAGTGCGAGGCAAAGCAGCTGTCGGAGTAAAGAGACATAGAGTTTTGGGTGATGGGAGATGAGGAAGGGTGTGGTTCGGAGGCAGGATGTGAGGAATGAGAAGGTTGAGGAGAGGACTCCAACTGGGAAAATTTCTGGGTGGCAAAAGTACCCCAGGTGGACATCCGGGAGGAAGGCCAGGATGGGGAATCCAGAGGATCAGAGGTAGGGTTGTAGGGCCAGGGAATGGAGTTGAAGAGGTCGGTGACAGTTGTAGCAGACGTGGATGCTGGGTTTTCGGGTCTTAGTCGATAGAACAAGACGTATGCAGCATCGGACTTGACAGAAGACTCTGGGTCATTTAGTGGAGAAACTAGCGAGTCATTGAAACCAAACCAATCGCCTGAATGTGGGTTTTGGGCAAACGCAGTGTAGTGGCCACCACCAAAACCGCCATAGTGGTTTGAAACAGCGTATAAATCATAAACGTATTTTTTGGTGGAGGATGGATCAGATTTTAGAGAAAGGACAGCATCAGAGAGATCCAAGCCACAGATCGGAAAATCTACATAGGTATCAAGCTTCTTACTCCAAGCACGTAGATGCTCAAAACGCTTCAAATGAATCACCAGGATTTCGGGGAGTCTCCATATATCCAGCTTCTTTGTTGCCTGGCGGAAATCCTTACATTTGGAACAGAACCAGGAATCATCAGCACCCAGCTGTTCTTCGCGAGTGTACTCGTTTAGACAATCGTAGATGGATACTGATGGAAGCGTCGTCGATTTGGCATTTCCAAAACGTGATTCTTTCATGGTTGCCATCTCGACACATTCATTCCAGCTGTCTGCATCAAACACATTTATTTTTGGGAAAACAATAGAGTCATCGGTCATCGATTCAGTCTGTACTGCGTTATAAACGGAAAACGTGCCAAAATCAAACCAAGCCTTGGTTGCAGCAATTCGTTGATGAATGCTACTTTGAACATTTTCATTTTTCTCACCATACTGCTCTCCTTCCTGCGTACTTCTATTTAGCTCACTCAATATTTCAAAGTCGATATTACACACCAAAATATCTCCTGTGTTGAGAACCACCGATGTATTAAGAATCTCGTTGACGCTCTCCACTTGCGTTTGCTGCTCGTCACTTGCATCTTGTTGACTGTTTATCAACTCAGCACAGTTATTATTTGTTAAAAAGTTCTCAAACCCTACGAATTGTGGAGGTATAACAAACTGAGGTTTTTTGGTTTCTGTCTGGGACATTTCTTCGTCATCTGAAATTGCCGGAGTTGCTTCCCCTCGTTCTTCTGACTCTTTGAAGCTTATTGCACTTGTTGATGTTTTCAGTGGCTTATAGCGAGCAGCTGAAGGTGATTGCCGTATTTTGAAGCTAACTGCATCAACCAATATCGAAATGACCTGCTTGGTGCTTTCTTCAAGACTTTCAAGAATACTGGTATCGTTTTCAACCCCTTTCAGTACTTTTATAATCTCAGCCATCACAATAGCCGCACTTGGCACACTGAACCGCAGAATCCCCTCCAAAACCTCTATGTAAAGCTGATACATCTTGATACCAGCCTCGTTTGCATCGTCTCTATTAAATGAAATCAGAATCGGGTGTCCATAGAGTCCCATAGGTCTACGACGGATTGGCATATGTCCACTGGTATATTTCGCATCTTTTTTTCCCTGTGCAAACACAACCTGAACTACTGTTTTCTTTTCTACTGAGGCAGGATACTCAAATGCTGTATACGAATTCTCCTCTCCCATGTTTTCAACGTGATCTCCGTTCATAATTTTGTATATTCGGCTATCGAAAACTTCCGAAATGAATATTTGTGTGTCTAGCTGTTTTTTTGTTATTTCGGCTATCATTTCACAAACCTTGTCAACCTTTTCGTCCTTTCCCACTTGCATCTTTATCTATATTTTAAAATATCAAATTAAGATCATTTGCTATTATTCATATAGTAAATCAATAATACTTACCACTATTGGTCTACTCGCACTGTCAATCGGAACAAAAAGAACAGAAATGTCTATATGCTTTTTTGTGGGCAAAAGTAGTGTCAGGTACATGAAGGGATCAAATGTATTGCTCTGCCAGTTGCACTCTGGACATGTTACTACACTTCTAAGCTGCCCTTGAAACAAATCTACTATCACACTATCGTTTCGCTTCTTGTACACCTCCCACTGTTCTGCTGCCACCTCTGCATCTGCTCGCCCACCTGCATCGGGTATCTCGACATACGGCTTATCTAAAATCCTATTCAAATCCTCGTGTAGCCCATCCAGCAGGAATGCCAAGAATTCTGGTGCATCTTGTTGTCGATATCCCACAAATTGTGGTGCAAACTTTCCTATCGTGTGCTTAAATGCAACTGGCCCAAACGATTGTTCGTAGCCCTGCCACACCTTCTCCATAAGCTTACCATATTGCTTGGCAATCTCTCCCTTCATTCCTAGAGGGTTGGTCACGTTAACCTCTCTTGTATATACTCCGGATAAAAAGTACTCTGTCAACTCCCACGTATTGCTTAGGCATTGTAGAGCAGAATTCATGTAACATGTGTTTCCAAGATTTCTGAATCCACAGAGCCCCATATTTTTCTTTTTCTTTTTTTCCTTTTCGCCCTGCTCTCCCACACCCGATGTACCAGTTGCATTGTTGTTTAAGCGTGGTGTATACTCAATCATATTTGTAGATGGTGCTTTGTGGTACATTTCAGATTCTGAGTCATTCTCCCCACCTGAGTCTGAGTCATACAGCTGCCGTATACTCTCTTCTCTATCCCCTTCATAATCATCCATAGGTACCTCTTTGATTATGACGTCATCCGGTTCCTCGCTGCTCATCTATTTATAGCCAATAAATACTCAATTTTAGTGTCGGTATTTTGACCAAGTCTAGAGATGAAGTGAGAGTGAGAGTGAGTAAGAAGAGATGCTGTGGGATATTGTGGCGACACCGTCAGATCATTTTGAAACAAAAACTTGTCGCAATACTTACCTCCACGTCAGAATTGGTGCGCTCCTGTGCTACAAAACCGTTTTCATTTTGATATAACGACGCATTCTCCTGTGCTATATCGCCTACAGCCATCTCGTAAGTTGGAAGCTCATCTTCTGGTGTGGTGAGACCATCGTTCGCGTTTCCCAATACCGTTTTCCAATCTATATAACCTTTGACGTCAAGTTGGGTTACTTCTGGATCTGGACCTGTTTCCAGCACAGTCAATGTTCCGAGAGTTACTAGTTTGGGTGTCACACTTTCATCTATTTCTAGCATCTGCTCTAGTACAGGTCCCTGAACTTCGCTTCTAAATTCACATACAGTTAGTTATACCAAACGGTTAGTCAAAATTTAATAAGTTTTTATCACGCATATGCACTACAAGCCTCCAATTTTCATTATTACAACGAATTCAGCCGTATTTTTTGTTTTTTGAAAAAATGGGATTTACGGGTAAATAACACATTTTAGCAGAAAATGAAGTGAAAACGGCAATTTTCCATAACCAAAAAAGTAAAAAGTTTTGTATACTCATTTTAAATAATGAATATCCACATGTGGATGCATTGAAATTACCTCGATACCACTTGTTGCCAAATCCGCTCAGAAATAATCCCAATTTCAACCAAGTCTGTGTTATCCGCCATGCTAGTTGTTTTTATTGCGGAATAAGTCTTTTTGGTATCTATTATGTTCGCTTCCATCGAAGATTTGCCATTATTAACTTTGTTTGAACTTTTGTCGCTCAAGAATTCATCCATTTCCTTATGGTATTTAATCCATGCACTATCCACAATATAATATTTCCTTTGAACACCTTGATTGTCCGCCTGAACTTCATTTTGACAGGCACCCTCATCCATTTCTCTTAGACCTAGTATCCTCAATGTCCTGGCTTTGTTATCACCAGTGCTCAATGCCTCAAAAAAGTCTAATCCCTTCATACTGCTTTTATTTTCGCTGCTCATGCATGCCATTCTGTATTATTTTTACAATGAAATATACACTTGGTTTCTTTTGTCAAGTCTATAACTATTATTATTATAAATGTTGTTATTGTTATATATTTTGTACAAACTCTACTATTCTCAATTTCAATAAAAAAATAAATGACATTGTCCAGTTACCTAAATATAACAATTCTTTTTCTAAAACATTAAAGTTTGGCAGTTACTCGTGAACATTAAAAAAACCAATGTAGAAATAATTAAACCACCGAAGTTTAGGTGAGAAAATTTTTTTTATCTAGAATGTCAATCGTTTTTTTTAATTCCCAAAAACGAAAATTCCTTGTTTGTTTAACATTACCATTGAGAGCAAACCTGTGGAAAGCTAAAGTTCTAGTGAATAAAAAAATTCAAGATTTACCTTGGCATGCCAGAACGAATTTGCAGAAAATCAAACCTAACCAAACCTCGAAAAACTAACTAAACCAAACTAAACCAAACTAAAACAAAACAAACTAAAACAAAACAAATAAACTAAACAAAGCAAATCTAAACCAAAATAAGCAAATAAAAAGCAACAACAAGGGCAAAGGATACGCGACATAAACAAGTAGACTGTACAACTACGCATTACAAAAAACGCTTACCTCTTCTATACATTTTGCAAATCCTCTTATTCGTCCGCCATTAGTATCGCCAAATAAACACCATTTCATAGCTTGTGCCTGTAGTTCTTTCAAAGCTAATTTAAATCCAGTTTCTGTTTCAAATCCGCTCTCAAATTCTTAACGCATCGCGAAACAAAAAAAAATACATTTCAAATTATCATTGTAATTATAAATTCAATTATATATCGCTGATCGAAAAAAATTGATAATTGCCATAATATTCTGAATAACGATATTTTCCAGTTTATCAATAAAAGTCACATATCACTCATCCTCCACCCTCTCCCTTTCACAAAAAGGGTAACTAGTGTCAAGAACTACTTTTACGTATTGAAAATCCACATCAATGCACCATCATATCATTTCGTTATAACATTCTGCAATCATTATTCTAGCCAGATAAAATCACCATGCAAAAAACAAAAAAATAGGTTGTACACCACATGTACTTTTTGCAATGCCTGGAACGAGTATTGACAATAAAAAAATACCGAAACTGCGAAAAACACAGCTTTGCTTTACAAAACTGAGTTTCAACACAACTAGCAAAAAAACTCAAAAATGATGAGAGTGGGGTTCGAACCCACGCCTCTTTCGAGACCACGACCTGAACGTGGCGCCTTGGACCACTCGGCCATCTCACCATATTTTTGTTGTATAATTACATGTTTAACCTCCTACTGAGTAATATAATTACCCAGTATTATACAGGACGGGACTTTTATTATTATATATTGGGACTATAATTAATTTGGGAGAAAAAGACAATTTATTAATTAATTCAAAACTAGACTATTAATGCATAAAATATTACTAATTAAATTAACCAATAAAATACAAGGAAATACAGGTATATAATTCCACAATATAACATTTTGTAAAAAGTTTTTGTCTGTACAAGTTTAATTAATGATTAATACAAATTATATCACAAATTTTATATATTTTTTTGAATTTGGTCGTTGAGTTTAGTTTTAAAAGAATTTCTAAATTATTTTTGCTTATTAGGTGTAATATATGCATGTAAAAAATGTTAATGAAACATCAAAAATTTGTTTTTCTGAAGGTAAAAAAATTGTATTGACAATTAATATACTTTGATTTACAAAGACAATCATTACTTTTATTGGTAATAATTCAAACATGAACATTAGAAAATCACTAGACCAAGATGATTTGTACATTTTTTGTCTGGTTCAAGTGATAATGGAAAAATGGTAAGCGAATTTGTATAATTTTTTTATAGATCCAGGTTCAATGTATAAGGGCCAGGTTGAGAAAGTTGTAACAAATGTTTGCGGGATTTACTCTTTTGATTTACACTATTCAAGGGCTCATTGTTCAAGGGACCCATACCATGATTTACAAAGTATCTCCATTTAAGGTTTGCAGCTATTCGCTATTTTTGCTTAGTCTGGTAGCGTAGATCCAAGTTGACATTGTTGTCGAGTATCTGGGAGTTTGACGGTTCCCATATATTCAATAAAAAGTTATTTTACACTTTCTAAATAGATGTTGTGTACAGTTAACAAATTAGTGGTGTACATTCAAAATTGTAAAATCATTCAGAGGATTTCATTATTGAGTATATTTGCTATCGATTTTTGGAAGGAAGGAGACGAGGTGAACTAAGCAAAAGAAAAAAGAGGTGAGGTGATTCCTGTTTTTCCTATCTGGCCGCTATATCTCATTCTATTCCAAATCTGTTTATCCATTGGCTGGTGTCTCCCAGGATTTGAGCTTCTACTCAAAGTTTTTTTAATTGGGTTTTGTGCTGCCAATAACCAAATGAGAGACTCAGGTAAAAACAATTTTGAGGTTTTGAAAATTTTAAAACCCGGAACAGACCGGAAAATGCTGTCGTATTTTCCTAAATGAAAACAGGTAAATTATTGTTTTTAAGATTTGTCAGCTATGCTTTTTTGTTATTGCTAAAAGTAAAATTACAAGCTGAAACTATTGAAAAGCATTATAGTGTGTTATTATATGTGGAACAAATGTTAAGGTTAGGGTTTGGTCTTAAACTGTATAAAAGACTCACGTCATCTTAAAAAAATCAACAGATGATATTTTTTTATTATCCAAATATAAAAAATTATGTGTTTTATAAACATAATATTACTTATATAAAGGACAAGAATGTCAAAGTTGAAAATGGTGATATATTGTTGTTTAATTCACTTTTGAATGATTATGATTTATAAAACAGAACCAGTAGATATTTTTGTTAGTTTTTATACTCCGTGTTTGTGTATACCCCGAAATTTACAATGGTCAAATATGATTCCAAGACATAATTCCTAGATGTTTGTGTTGCATTCATGTCATTCACCTCTCTCAGACATTTTTGTTTATTTGTAAGTATGTTATGTATATTAGAATATCATTTTGAAATTTTTTATAACAGGATTCGATTTTTATCTCTTACAAGTGCGTGGTTGTGTGAGAGTGTGTTCAAATACAAGAATAGTTTAAATTATCCAAAACTTATATATCTTGTACAGTATTTTTCATGTACATTTAACGTAAGCTAACAGTGTGATAAAACAAAACGTCTATAAAACAATATGATCTTGGGCTGAAATGAGTGGGTGTACAAGTCAAAAACCCACACAGAACACAGTTTAACCAATAAAGTAGTGTTTTGATTTATTTTTAAATTTTATCGGTTTGGGAATTGTAAAAAGGTAATACTTAAAGAGGAGATGGATAAATATTGAATGTGCGAGGTATAAGAGAGAGAGAAAAAAAATTAGTGTGTTATGTGTGTGATTAGTACACTTTATTTTGTTCTTTTTTCCAAAATAAATATACTTGATCAATAGATATATACTTCTAACCAAAATTGGTAATTGCATTGAAAAAGCATTGATCAATTAGAAACCATGCAGCAAATTACCATTATTACAGAAAAAAGCAAAAATAGAAAAAAAAAATGGGTCCAGATGTACCTGTCAAACTGAATCAAAATGTATCCATAGACCATTTTTTTCAGAGCGGAAATAAAATATGAAAAAAAGGAACTAGCAACTAAAACCAAATTTGTAATTTCGGTAAATGAAAGTGTATTTCGGAAACATCATCAAAATGCGAATGGGCCAAAACTGGAAAATACAGTGCAGATTGTAATCAAAGCTACATGGTTGGTGTTATCTTGTAGTTAATCTTGTCGGTACTTGATATTTTATTTACTGCTGATTGGATTGTACACAATTTTAAAACATTAATCAGGAGCCTAATGACAAAGTCGTTTTAGCTTTATTTTTTTATTTTCATTTTTTGGTAAAGGTGTGGCAATTTGCACAAATGAAAAAAAAAATTTTTTTTATTCAATAAGAATATTAGAACAAAGTAATAATTAAAATACAAAAAAAAAAGCAAGCGAAAAAAAAAGAATGAAAATCAGCATAATAAAATAAAACTATTGGATGTATTTTCTGGAGAGAATAGAGCCTATAGAATTCGTAGGGATCAGATGAAAGCTGGAAATAGCGAGAAGTGCAAATCTCAACAGCTAGACCACGTTACTTTATAACCATTTATAAAACACCTTTTGTTTATTTTTTGTTTAAAAAGTACAACAGCACAAGTTAACATTTGCAAGCAAAAAGAGGGGAAAAAAGGGGGATCAACGGGAAGGCTAAAGAAAGGGATATTTATGTTTCATCAAGTTTTATAAACCATAAAAAGGTAGGAATAGAGTGAGTTGTTGGGAGCGAGAAAAAAAAAAGTAGAAGGAACTGGGGAATACAGTAAAAAATTAGAAAAGACATATATTTTATTAACTTGAACAGCGTTTGTTCTTGCAGGGTTGCATTACTAAAACTGTGGGTTGTATTATTAGGATATATATAGGTTGTTTAAAAGCTCCAGTACTTGAACAACACCGAAAAGATAAAAACAAGTTATAGTCTATTGGAAATTTCAGGCAGCGAAGTTTGTAAATTGAAATGGAGAAATTCAGAGGTACGTCGAGTTATATACTGTTTTTTTGAGAGATGTTTTTTAGAGGCAAAAAAAAAAGAAGAGGCCGGATGAGCTGCTTTCAAATACTACGGTTATTTAAAGTTAGAATAAGTCGAATAAAAGGATATTTTTTGAGTAAAGTAATCATAATCATAATTTTAATAAAACTTTTAGGTGGAAATAGCGTGGATGTTGCTGAGGAAAGTGTAGTGCGAGACTTTGTCATAAAAAATGGTGGGCATACAGTTATTACAAAGATACTGATAGCAAACAATGGAATTGCAGCAGTGAAGGAGATCAGAAGTGTCCGATACTGGGCGTATTCCATGTTTGGAAACGAACGAGCAATCAAATTTATTGCTATGGCATCATCCGAAGATCTACAAGCGAATGCAGAGTATATTAGAATGGCAGATCAATATGTTGAGGTCCCAGGAGGAAGCAACAACAACAATTATGCAAATGTGGAATTGATTGTGGATGTTGCAGAGAGAACGGGGGCACATGCAGTGTGGGCAGGATGGGGACATGCTTCAGAGAACCCACGACTTCCAGAGCTGTTGATGCAGAGTAAACAGAAAATAGTGTTTATAGGACCACCAGCCAGTGCAATGCGGTCACTTGGAGATAAGATTTCATCAACGATAGTTGCACAGAGCGTTGATGTGCCTACTATGGCATGGAGTGGAGATGGAGTAAACGAAGTGGTGGTAAACGCTGAGGGCTGTGTGGAGGTGGCTGATGACGTGTACTTAAAGGCCACAACGAATGATGTTGAGCAAGGGTTGCAACATGCTCGCAGAATAGGATTTCCAGTGATGATCAAGGCATCAGAAGGAGGAGGAGGTAAAGGAATAAGAATGGTACAAAAAGAAGAAGATTTTGCACTTGCGTTTCAAAACTGTCTTTTGGAAGTACCAGGCTCACCAATCTTTATTATGAAGCTTGCGGGAGAATCAAGACATTTGGAGGTGCAGCTTTTAGCGGATCAGTATGGAAATGCGATTTCATTGTTTGGCAGAGACTGTTCAGTTCAGCGAAGACATCAAAAGATCATTGAAGAGGCACCAGTGACAATTGCATCCAAGGATGTATTTAGGCAGATGGAGAAGGCGGCAGTTAGATTGGCAAAGTTGGTTGGGTATGTGAGTGCAGGTACAGTTGAGTATTTGTATATGCCAAAGATAGACAAGTTTTGCTTTTTGGAGTTGAATCCACGATTACAAGTTGAACATCCAACAACGGAAATGGTTTCCGAAGTCAACTTGCCAGCAGCACAACTTCAAGTGGCCATGGGAATTCCGCTTGAAAGAAACCAGGACATCCGAAGACTGTACGGAGCAGGTCTGGAGAGCAACACACCGATAGATTTTGATTCTGGCTCTGATGCAAAAGATGAGAAAATCAGTAAACGTGAGTTTGAGCCTGAGCCCAAGGGACACGTGATCGCAGTGAGAATTACGGCAGAAAATCCTGAAGCAGGATTCAAGCCAAGTTCAGGAATGCTGGAAACGTTGAATTTTAAGAGCAGCAAGAATGTATGGGGGTACTTTTCGGTATCGCCATCTAGTGGGCTTCATGAATTTGCAGACAGTCAGTTTGGACATATATTTGCATATGGTGCTAATAGAGAGGGAGCAAGACAAGCGATGGTGGTTGCATTGAAAGAAATGTCGATTTTGGGAGAATTCAGGACAACCACAGAGTATTTGATTACATTGCTTGAGGAAAAAGATTTTGTGCAAAACAGTGTGACAACGGCATGGTTGGACCAATTGATTGCCAACAAACATACATCATCACGGCCCAACCCAGCAATTGCTACATTATGTGGAGCAGCATGTAAGGCATACTTTACATCACAGCAATTGCTAGATGAGAGCAAAAAGGCATTGGAAAAAGGAAGAATGGTTGAAAAGCACTTGTTGATAAACAAGTTTAACGTTGGATTTATATACGAAGGAGTGAGATATGAGTTTACTGTGTACCAAACAGGACCAGCATCGTTCTTGCTGGAGATCAATGGGTGTAAAAACATGGTTGCACTTCGTAATTTGACAGATGGAGGGATCTTGGTATCGCTTGGAGGAGATACACATCCATGTTATACACGAGAAGTTGTAGGGGCGACAAGGTTGGTGGTTGATGAATACACGGTGCTTTTAGAGGAGGAAAGTGATCCTACAAAGTTGATAACACCATCTCCAGGTAAACTAGTTAGGTACATGGTAGAATCAGGATCAGAGGTGAATGCAGGGCAACCGTATGCCGAAATTGAGGTAATGAAGATGATTATGCCGTTGGTGGCAGTCGAGAAGGGAGTAGTACATTTTCTGAAGCCAGCAGGATCCAGTATCCATGCAGGAGAGGTTTTGGGAGTTCTGACACTGGATGATCCTAGCAAAATCAAATTGGCAAAACCGTTTTCAGGAGAGTTTCCACAATTTGGGCTACCACAAATTATTGGAGATAAGGCAAACCAGCGTTTGGGATACGTGACTATGCAGATTGATAGTATCATGAAGGGATATGCTAAAACCAAGCCTATTTCCGAGCTTTTGAGTGAATTGACTGAGCTTTTGGCAGATAAAGAAGTTCCATTTTTGAATATGAATGATTTGCTATCCAGCCTACACTCAAGAATTCCAGCAGAACTACATGCAGAACTGAAGAAGCATTTAGAGACCGCAAAGATGCGAAAGGCAGTGTTTCCATCTAGATCTATTCTTAGAACCATAGATCTCCGGCTGCGAAAGACACCAGTTGGGGAACTTCAAGCACTCTCAGCTGTGATTAAACCAGTTTCCGACCTTGCAGAACTCTATTCAGAGGGACTTCGATCGTATGAACGTCACGTATTTTTGGGATTCTTGAATTACTACTATGCAGTAGAATCGATATTCAGCGGGGCAGAAAATGAACAAGCGGAAATTGAAAAAATCCGGACAATGAATAACGAAAACCCAGAGAAATTGATTGAAGATCTTAGAGCAAGAGCAGGGTTGGGAATCAGTTCAACTTTGGTTATCGGGATTTTAGAGGTAATTAAGCCAATGTCACAGACATCTGGACTGTTTGATTTCGAGTATGAATCGGCTCTCAAAATGCTTGCTGGTATAAAATCCCGAGAAAGCGGTAAGGTTGCTCTCAAGTCACGCGAGCTGCTGATTAGATACCAGATTCCATCACAAGAGGAGCGTGAAAGACAAATGGAACAGATTCTAAAGGCGTCAGTGACAGAACACGTATACGGACTTGGAGTTGAATATCATCAGCCCAGTTACGAAACCATCAAGAACCTGATTGATTCGAATTATTACGTTAACGATGTTCTCCAGAAATTCTTTTATCATCGTATTTCCTGGGTACGTCTAGCAGCACTTGAGACATATGTACGAAGAGCGTATCATGTTTATTCGATAGCTGATCTTAATTATGTGACAGAAGTCGGTTCGCCATTTGCATTATGTTGGACATTCTATCTTCCAGATGGGGCAATGCAATTGTCAGCAGTTCCAGTTGCACCAAGTCAAATAGACACACCAACATCGATTGATCAAACACCACTTCCTCGCGCACTTTCAGTATCTGATTTTTCAATGGCAAATTATGGAACTGGTGAGGATGGTGATGGATATCGATACGGAGTAATGTCTAGTTTTGACAGTTATGATGATATGGTGGAGTATTTCGAACAGTTGTTAGACCATCTTCCATTAGAAGAACAAGGCTATTATTCATCTCGCCCATCTTCTCCTGGTGATAGTATTATTGGTATTTCTATTGTGGCTAGACCACATGGATCCAAGGATTCTGCTTTACCAGCATTGACTGAAATTGATACTTCAAAACAAACCTTAAACCAAAACAAAAACCAACAACAACAACAACAACAACAACCAAAGGGTGCTAATGGTTTACATTCAAAACGGAATAAAAACAGATACCAAAATGTGTTGTATATAGGAATTAATGTAAGTGATGAAGAAAGTAAATCAACGAATGAATGGGCAGATAGTATTGAACAGTTTATTCAAGGATATTCCAAAGAACTTCGATCACATGGGGTGAGACGAGTTACGTTTATTCTTTTGGTTGATGAAAACCATCCAGCGACATTTACGTTTAGAGAGGCAACAGACTATGAAGAAGATACTACAATTAGACATATTGAACCAGCATTGGCGTACCAATTGGAATTGTCGAGACTGGGTAATTTCGAGATTGAACCATGTTTGACAGAGACAAGACAGTTGCATATTTACCGAGCTACATGCAAGACTAATCCAGAAGATACAAGATTCTTTGTGAGGGTGTTGGTGAGACCAGGCAGTCGACTTAAAGCAACAGTTCAAACAGTAGATTTCTTAATATCCGAGACAGATCGACTGTTGAATGATATTCTTGATAGCTTGGAGATTTTGATGTCACAGTATCCAAACACCGATTGTAACCACTTGTTTATCAATTTCTTGCCAATATTCAATCTGGATTCATCGGAATTCGAACCAGCATACCGTGGATTCTTGGATCGCCATGGTGGTAGATTGTTTAGATTACGAGTAAGCGAGGCAGAAATCCGCTTTTTGGTGCAAATAGGATCATCTGAGGAACTTCCAACACCTATTCGGTTCTGCGTTTCAAATAGTTGGGGTTTTGTTCCAGTGCTTGAAAGTTATGTTGAGGTTAGAAAACCAAATACCAATGAATGGGTTTACAGTTCCATAGATTCTCCACCTGGTCATCTTGACAAAAAGCCTGTCTCGTTACCTTATCTTCCACGAGATAAACTTCAACCACGTCGTTATAAGGCGCATATTATGGGAACTACTTATGTTTATGATTTCCCAGGACTGTTTAAACATGCAACTCTTGCGCAGTGGAAGTATGTCCAGAAATATAACCGCAATGCAAGAGCACCCGTCAATATGTTTAAAAGCAAAGAACTTGTATGGAATGCTGACCGAACTGCACTAGTTGCCACAAACAACCGCAGTCCCGGAATGAATACGTGTGGAATGGTCGCCTGGCTATTTGAAATCTGCACACCTGAATGTCCCGATGGTCGTAGGATGGTTGTCATAGCCAACGATATTACGTTTATTACAGGTTCTTTTGGTGTTGAAGAAGATGAACTGTTCTACGCTGCCACTGTCTATGCTCGTTCTTTGGGCATTCCACGTATCTACTTGTCCGCCAATTCTGGTGCTCGTATTGGTTTGGCAAATGAAATCCGTGAGCTGTTCAAACCTGTTTGGGTTGACGAATCTGCTCCTGAAAAGGGTTTCCGCTTCTTATACATTTCTGATGCTGATAAGCAGTTCATTGATACCACTAACAGTGACAATAAGCTTAAGACTCCTACCATTATAACTGAGCCTTATACTCATACCGATGGTACTCAATGCCATCGTCTTTGTGCTATTATTGGTGCTGCTGATTCCCTAGGTGTGGAAAATCTTAAGGGGTCTGGATTAATTGCTGGAGAAACGTCTCGTGCTTACCATGACATCTTTACCATCACTCTAGTTACTTGCCGTTCTGTCGGTATTGGTGCATACCTGGTCAGGTTGGGACACCGAACTATCCAAAACGAAGGTCAACCTATTATTCTGACAGGAAACCAGGCTCTCAACAAAGTTTTGGGTCGTCAAGTATATTCTTCCAACTTGCAATTGGGTGGTACTCAGATTATGTACCGTAATGGTGTTTCTCATTTAACTGCCAAGGATGACTTTGCTGGTA
Organism: Zancudomyces culisetae; assembly: GCA_001969505.1. NCBI lineage: Eukaryota > Fungi > Kickxellomycota > Harpellomycetes > Harpellales > Legeriomycetaceae > Zancudomyces > Zancudomyces culisetae. The sequence goes on along the minus strand of LSSK01000524.1, from coordinate 7,010 downwards.
TTCTGAAAATCATGCGTTGGTTATCATATGTTCCTGCATATGTAGGTGCTCCAATCCAACCTCTAACATTGTTGACTTGGGATCCTGTCGAAAGACCAGTTGAATACTGTCCTCCAAAGGGTCCAAGCGACCCAAGATTCTTCCTTGCTGGTACTGATACCAATGGTATCCATATGAATGGCTTTTTCGATACCCATTCATTTGTCGAAGTAATGGGTGGTTGGGCAAAGACTGTTGTTACTGGCCGTGCTAGATTGGGGGGAATCCCTGTTGGTGCCATAGCCGTTGAGACTCGCACAGTTGAAAACATTACTCCTGCCGACCCTTCAAACCCTGAATCTCACGAACAACTTACCGTAGAAGCTGGTGGTGTATGGTACCCCAACTCTGCTTACAAGACTGCCCAGGCCATCAACGATTTCAATAACGGTGAAGGCTTGCCTCTCTTTATCTTTGCCAACTGGCGTGGTTTCAGTGGTGGTCAGCGTGATATGTATGACCAGATTCTCAAGTTTGGTTCATACATTGTTGATGCTCTAACTCAATATAAACAGCCTGTCTTTGTTTATGTCATCCCCAACGGTGAGTTGCGTGGTGGTGCTTGGGTCGTTCTGGATTCCTCAATCAACCCCGACGTCATGGAAATGTATGCTGATACCAAGGCCCGTGGTGGTGTCATTGAACCCGAAGGTGTTGTCGAAATCAAATACCGTCGCCCTGCCATTATTGCCACTATGGATCGTCTGGACCAAACTTTACGTGACCTCAAGTCTCGTCTCAATTCTCCCAACCTTTCCTCCTCCGAATCTGCCTCCATCAACCAACAAATCAACGATCGCATCAAATTGCTTTATCCTGTCTACAGTCAAATGGCCGTCGAATTCGCTGATCTCCACGACCGCGCTGGTCGTATGAAGGCAAAGGGTGTCATCCGCCGTGAGTTGGATTGGCCCTCTTCCCGCTCCTTCTTCTACCACCGTTTGGTCAGACGCCTCAATGAAGACCGTCTATGCGCTGGCCTCTCTCAGGCCGATCCTTCCCTCTCCCGATCTGCCGCCATTGCTACTCTTCAATCTTGGTTTGTCCAAGATACTTATGACTCTGTCTCTCTTGAATCCGGCTCCTCCTCAATTATTGCTTCTGCCGACTTTATTTCCAACTGGGAGTCTAATGACCGAATTGTTACCACTTGGATGACCAATTCTGCCGATTCCATCAATTCCAGAATTGCCTCTATTGCTACTCTTACTAAACTTAATAACCTAACTGCTGATGCTGAACTTGATCCCTCTTTTGCTCGTCAAGCCATACTTAAACTCTCCTCATTTTTAGATGATGATACCAAATCCAAACTTTCCTCTTTACTTTAAATCGTTTTATTTATTTATTCATTTATTCATATACCCATATACTAATAAACTTTTGTTAAACTTTATTAATTTCTATTTGAAAAATACTCGTTGTGTAAATTCATATGTTGCCAATGCTATCCCAAACAATGGTGCCATAATCATTGCTCTAGCTGTTGATCCCTTAAACAATGCCATATACCCTTCATTTTGTACAATCATTCTACCTGTACCCCAATACCCCATTCGTTTTCCACTCACGCTTTCTGTACTATTACTATTGCTATTTGCCTGCAATCGTGTTTTAATTACATCTGATGGTGTTACAAGTACTGCTGCCGCTACTCCCGCCACCACACTACCCGCAAATACATTCGCAAGTTGATATTTAGGATAAATGCGGTTAAGGTGCGACGTTAGTATTGCCGATCCTGGGAAAAATATAATTGAAAATGGAACGTCCCGAAGTAGTGTCGCTGTAGTGCCTCTATACAATCCACGGATTCCCAACTGTCTAACTACTTGCATTGCTGTCTTTTTCGCTGCTGGTGCTGCTTCTCCTGCCGCCGTCTTTGCTGTTGATGTGTCAATTTGTAGTTGTATTTTGACGATTTCCATAGGATTTGTTGCTATTACTTGACAAAATCCCGCTATTCCTCCCGCCATAACTCCATATTTCAGTGGAAGATCCGCATTGCTTCGTATTCCTTCCCGAGCCGCAAAATGATCTCTCATCAAATCATTCACTGCCAACTTGATTGCCTTTTCTGGTGTAATCCCCACTAAATTTGGTACCAATCCTTTATAAACTCCCCGAACTCCCTCATACTTGACTATCTTTTGTAAACAATCCAATATTCCTGTATACTTGGCCTGTCCCCCAACACCTCCCATACTGTTTTGCAACCGTGTCTTGGCTATATCCAACGGATACACTATGGATACTCCTGTAATCCCTGCTATTGCTCCATTTACAAACTTTACCGCCAGTTTTTGTGCAAATGTTGGTTCAGGTTTTACAACCCGTATCATTGGTGCTCCTACTGCTCCAGTTCCTGAGACATTCATTTTTTTCCCGTTTTTTTCCCTCTTTTTTTGTTTTTGTTTTTTACTTTTTTTTTTTGGTTCCTTGAAATAAAATAAAATAAAATAAAAGTTCGTAGTATATGTATATAATATGTAAATGATTAAATATTAAAACTGATGCACGTGCCAGTGCTCCCCACTTATATTTCCACTATTCAAAAATGTTCACTTCTCTACTAGTAAAAATAAAAATAAAAAAAATTTTTTCTTTAATTTTATTTTTCTTATTATACTTGTGGTTCTTATTGTTATTGTGATTGTGATTATTAATTGTAAATCATGGGAGATATGGATGAAATAACCGAAAAAAAAAGTAATGGGATTTTTGTTTCACTTGTGATTTGAGTTTTTCAATCTCTTTTTTCCGGAGAGCTTTTTTGGATTTTATATATTTTACTTTTTTAATGACAATATATGACAAAGAATTATAAATCATTAATAAAGTCACTCGAGATAAAAAATACACTTGCTTGTTCTTTACAATTATATTTTGTAAAAGTGTAGGTAAAGGTAGTAGTAAAAGTAAAAGTAAAAGTAAAAGTAATCATTATTTATTTTATACATTTTATTTTAATAGTGATCAAATTCTTTTTGATAAAATAATCTATTGTTGTATTGTTAATCAGTACCATTAATAAAACCACTAAAAGTTATTAGTAAGTGCAAGTAAAACTATATACCATAAAAAAGAAATGAAAATCCTCAATCTACTTTTCCTCCATACAAAGACCACTTTTTATCTTTGGTAATGGAGGGTAGGGGATGGGGTAAGATTGAATAAGGGGGTGAAGGTGAGAGGCAAGGTAAAGGGGTGTGGGAAGGGGAAAGGAATCATCTCCGTTCACAAGTATTTCTCCTTGTACCATCTAATAAAAAGAAAGCATACAAAGAAGGATGGTGATTTTTTTCTTTTTACCCAAAATCCAAACCCCACTAATCAAACACACGCATTTCATTGTAACTCAACTTTTTTACCCACGGACCTTCCAGCATCCAATTTTGCCACTAATTATTTAATCTTGTCACCTGAATCAATCCATCCATCCACTTTTATACACTAAATGGTAAGATTAAGAGGGGCAAAAAAAATAAATATCTTGGTATTCAAAGAGGGGTGAGGAAGAGGAGGAGGAAGAGAAGAAAGATGGTATAATACCTTTCTTGAGCATTGCATAACTAATGAAGTGTTGTATGTAGTATTCTGGTTAAGAAAATTATCCGCAAGCATAATGGACAGTTGTCACTTTGTCTATTCCTACTATTATTCGTATTTTTTTTTGTTATTCATCTACTTTTCAGTTTTCTTCTTGCCACATACATCACTCCATTGTAAGACTTCTACCCTTACATCCATTCCACTATATCTTTTTTTTTCTTTATCATTCGAAATAAAACCATGTTGGTATCTATATTCTCCAGTATATTTCCAATATAAATTAATACCTTTTAATCTTTTTTATTTCAATTACAAACATTTTTTCTTACGAAGTACTAATAGGATTTAATATTACGTTATTACTAGGTTGTATTATTATTATATACTTTTTACCAATAACAACAATAACTGAAAAAATATCCCAGTCGTCTTAACGGCTTTGTAAATTAAATGTCTCTTTATGAACTTACTAAAAACAATATGAACTATTTGCCTGTTTAACTGTTTAAAAGTCGTAACTACAGCATAATACCCTTATACAGATACCAAGAAACACATTATTTGATCACCCATCACACCTTGGCCTGTGGCTGTGGCTGTATCTAAAAGTTCCTATTTCTATTTTATTACCTACCACTTTTGCTTTTCCCTTGTGTTTTTTTATTTGTTATTTTTTATTTTTTTACACTCAACTATCCATTTAATTTATGTTTATAAAAATATTTTTGTCACAACATCTTTTCACTAAACAGTGAGCATTTTCTTGTATGTACAAAAACCCAAAATTTATTATTTTTATTTGGAAAAATAGAATTAACACCATTATTTTACGCCCTCCAGTTTCATTTCATTTCATTTCATTTTATTTTATTTTATTTTATTTACTAGCTCAAATGTTGTTTATACACCACCATGTACAGTTGCTACTACTAATATTAGTGCTACTACTACTACTACTACATACTTTAGCTATTATGTTTTTATCGCAACTTGAAATTCGTGATCTTACATACTCAAATTTTCTTGTATGGTCAACATGAGTTCCTTTTTTTTTTCCAGAATAATTTATAAAGTGATCATATTACGTTCATGAACCCCAGTATACTAATTAACCTGGATTTAATTTCTTATTTTCTTTGTTTATTGCCTTTTTGGATTATACTGTATTGTTTACAGTTGCCACTGATTTCAAGATATAATTTTAACACTTTTCAAATTCTTACTATTAAAAGTTTTAATACATACACACACACTCACTTACACCAATCTTTCCAAGCCTCAAGCCATTTATTGTTTTATTTCTGTCAAAAAAAACAAACATAAATCATTAAAATTGTGAATATCTGGGTTTTCAGGATTCATAAGAGTTTAAACATCCCAAAACGCTTTATAAACAGTAATTCATACACCTCCAGGTATTACAGAACATACAAAAAAAAAAAAGAATACATGTATAACTTGAATTTCTCTCAACATGAACCTACATCGTCGATACAACAATTTCTTCAATAAAAATAAAAGAAAAACAAGTACCACTATAGTTTATTGGGAAAAAAATATGAAATCTTGAAATGCAATATTCATATTTGCATTCATATATACAGTTACAACCCTCCATGGAGTCAACTCCAATCCCATTTCCAACAGTGACACACAACTCTCTGTAAATTGCACAGAGGTGTACAGAAATAAAGTGTTCTATTTGGATAGAGATTGTTCGGTATGCAAATTCAAAAATCAGAGATTTGAGCGCAACAGGTTTGCACTATGTGATCTGTCAGATATAGCTGATCATTCCGCACCCAGCTAAAATGAGACAAAGAAAGTGGGAAATCTGCAATAGATGTGTTTCTAAGTATGGATATGATGCGTTTGCGGCGACAGATGAATCATCACATTGTATATGCACCCTTGATAATTTCAAATGCACTAGACAAAGCGTTTATGACTCTTCTGAATTATTGGCTATTATTACACAAGATGGCGATAGCTCTTCAGACATTGATACACTGAAATTGGAGTTAACAATCGAGAACATAAATATACACAGAGAATGCGTAGATGCATTTGAAAATGATCGTTTCTACCTTACTGATTATTGTTCAGTATGTGTATGCACACTAACTGGTAAAAGTTGTGATGATAGTTTGTGTAAATCCAAGATGAAAAGCTCGGTACAAAGAATCGAGATAATCGATAGCCTAAACAACAAAAAAAAACAAATACTGGTAACAACATATTAAACAGCTTCTTGAGTAGGTATTACAAGAGAGTGATTTTTATATCGGGTAGAAGAGTTATACAGCGAAAGCCACGAATACTCAGGTCATGATACCTCGTATCAACTATACGAAACTAAAACCATCATTTTCACAGTAATCATAAATATCATACAAAATTATATTATAACATCTACAAAGGCCGATACCAAAACAATAACATATACACCACCAGATGCCACCGAAAATTTGATAGAAGTAACAATAACAGTCACGGAGACTGAATCGTTCACTGAGACTGAGACTGAGACTATAACTGGGATCGAGGCGAATATTCCTACCACAACGGTATTTGAACCAACTACTGTCACTAATATGAATACAATAACCTCAATGAATACGACTATTTTAACTTTTCTAGATCTTTTACCATAACTACAACGGAGTTTACCACAGTTAGTAACCACGATGCTACAATTTTAATTACAACTCAACTTATGACTATAACACAAACTCAACCATTCACAGTTATGGATATGAAAAGTACCACTGTGACTGCAACAGAATCTCTTATATTAACCAATCCAATTACAACAACCTAAACAAAAATCTACACTACTGCACCAAAATGATCCACTCAATCTACTACAATAAAAATTTTTGTTTCGATCACTTTAACCGCAACTGTCACACAATACCTTATAGTAACAACGTCAATTCCAGCAACTATGATTTTGACAAATACTCCAATTATAACAGTTTCAAATCTTTGCAACGGTAATAGCAGTAAAAATAATGAGAACAGCGGAAATAATAATGGCAACATCAGCAGTTGCAATGGCAACAAAAACAATGATATTGGAAACAGTGAGATTGTAGGCAATGATGACAACAAAGACAACAACGGAAACAGCAATGACAATGGCAACAGCGACAGCAAAGGCAAAAACGGTATAAAAAATCGCAATCTTGATATTTTACAGAATAAATTAATTTTGCTGCTTGAGAATGTTTGTAATCATCCTCACGTTTAGCAATATTACTTGTTTCAGAATTATACCTACCAAGCTAGTAGTGAAGAGTAAACTGAATGCTATAGATAAATATAATCATAAAGTAACCTCGTCTAAATTAAGTGCTTCAAAAACATTTTAGAAACCTGACACACAAATACAGATTTCAAGATTACATAACCAAAGT
>LSSK01000523.1:0-10510 GCA_001969505.1 Zancudomyces culisetae | reverse complement strand
TGTAATACTTTTTATATTTCAATACTCATAATCAATAAACTAAAAAAAAAAAACTAAAACTAATATACTCTTGTGTCCCCAAACCATTCCATAACAATACCCATATCTTGGATATCACTCTACTATTATAATCTCAACAATGTAGATTCAGTATCCAATCCAGTATAATCCACATTTTCCACAATTCTAAACCCACTACCACCACCAGTATTATTCATAAATTTGCTATTTTCATTCTGACTTGCTTTTACAATTTCAAAATACCAGTTATATACATCACCAGTCTTGAGATGAAACTCATCAAGTAGTACATCAAACGGTTTTGTTCTATTCCCACTTTCCTCACAAAATTTCTTGAATTCGTTAAAAAACCGTCTGTGTTCATGTAATAAACCCGACTTATTATTATTATTATTATTATTACTTAAATTGTCATTGATATTGGCATTATCAATGCTACCGTTTTTCTTCAAGTCGTTAATTTCTTGTTTTAGCACCTGTATTCGACCATCAATCGCATTTCCGTCCATTTGCGAATATATCGATGAATTATTACTAAGACTACTAATCGGAATCGCTGACATTATCGCTGCTATTCCATCATGGTACCTTGCATACCGCGCAATCGATATATCTAACTGAGTAATTGTATCTAGTTCATCTCGAATCGCCAACCCCAACCCTAACCCCAACCCCAATCCTCCTGCTCCTCCAACATTCGCTCTATCTTTTGCCGTCCTGTTTCTATCCCTATCTCTGCCTCCTGCTTTACCCCGTTCTCGCCCTCTTCCTTCACCAACATCTATATACCCATAGTCTCCATATTCATCCTCCATTTGATCATGTCGATGGCCTACCAATGATGCTGTTGTTGATCCCTTGCCCTTCCTTTTACGTTTGGATTTTGATGCACTTACACTTACACTTGCCATTGTACTTGTGGTTGTGTTTGTATTTGTATTTGTACTGCTGCCTTGTATCCTCTCACCCATCTCTCGTCCTACCGGAATTGGAACCATCCCTACACTTCCGCTTGCCATCAACCCAACTGGTTGTGGTTGCATTTGTGGTTGTCTGGATCCCGTTTTACCTTTTCCAATACTATATCCAGCTGGAAATCCTTGATAATTTTGTTGTTGTAGATTATGTGAGTTGACTTGTTGATTAAACATACCCTGTTGCTGTTGCTGTTGTTGCTGTCCTACTGTACTATCTCCTCCCGTTATATTCGGTCCTTGTGCCTCAGTTGGCTTTACTCCCATCGTCGCTCCGACCTGTGAAGCACTCGTTATCGTTGGGGTTGTAGTCTTTGGTGTTCCTGTCTTTGTTGTTGGTGATTGAAGTTCCGCTGCTCGTGAAACACTACTTGAATCTCCAGTCATCTGTTGTTGTTGTTGTGGTTGTTGTTGTTGTGGTTGTCTATTGACAAGTTCTTGCATGTTGACATAATTTCCTGGCCCAACTCCCCCACCACCTGTCTGCGAATTCACATATTGTTGCTGCTGTAGTTGCTGTATTTGTTGCATTTGTTGTAGCTGCTGCATTTGTTGGAGTTGTTGCATTTGTTGTAATTGCTGCATTTGCTGGAATTGCTGTGCCTGCTGAGGTTGAGGTTGAGGTTTTTGTTGTTGCTGTTGTTGTGGTTGTGGTTGTGGTTGTGGTTGCTGTGGTTGCTGTGGTTGTTGCTGTTGTGGTTGGAAATTCATGTTGGAAAAACCCCCTGGATTCATATTTTGTGAATGTGTCTGTTGCAGATTCATCAACATTTGTTGTTGCTGGAATTGTTGAAACTGCTGCTGCTGTTGTGGGAAATTCATTCCTTTTTGCATATTTCCTGCCATCATTTGCATTTGTTGGTTATTCAGAAAGCCTGGAACCATCGCTGGCTGCCCTGGGTATTGCTGATTAACCATCCCCATCCCCATTCCTACTCCCATTCCCATCCCCATTCCAGCTCCGATTCCCATCCCCATACCTTCGTTTGTCGTTGTTGGCGTTCCTGTAGCTGACTGTACCCGTTCACTCCCGCCACCACCGCTTACTCCTGCTTCATTGGACACACCCATCTTTTTGTTTACATTTCCTCCCTGTACATTCATCGCTTCATTATTTCCAGGATTCATCTCTCTATATTCCCGTATATTTTCTTTATTCTATTCTTTCCTCCCGTATTTAATGACAATTAAATATATTTTTTAAAATACATTTAGTACACTTGTTTTGTATATTTACCTACCATATACTTATTATAAAAAATTCAATCACTTGGTTTTATTTTTTCAAATTTCGCGTTTTTGTTTATAATTTTAATTTGTAATTACCATTTATTATATAAATAATAAAGTATAAGGCTTTAGAGAATATTTAACTACACTATTTAAATTATAAAATAAAAGCAAAATGGGATAGGGGGGAAGGGGGGTGATGAAAGAAAGTGAGGAAGGAGTGAATAAGAAATGAATTAATATAAAAATTTGGACATATACGGGCCATCCAAATGATATCCCAATTTTGCATAGTACTGCCTAGTTCCGACACCTAATTTTCAACAATTACCAATATTAACCCCACTCATCTCTTTCTCGCTGATAACTTACATTTACATATAATACATATATATATATATACAATAAGGAGAAGTAAAAAGATAAAAACAAAGACTTACCACTAATGACAGAAAGCTTTACACTACCATGTTCATCTCTAGCTATTCTTTCCGCCTCTTCCATTAACATCTTACCATAACCCATATGCTGGAACTTTGTAGGGTCACGAACATTGACTGGAACCACACTGCCATAAACATGGAGTTCACGAACAAGAGATGAAGGCTGTCCTGTCAATTCAGGCCGGAAAGTCTCCGAACTGCATTTCCGCAGACGCAGCAATCCAATCAAAATATCCGCATTCGGATCTTCATATGAAATAAACGTTTCCCATCCACCATTAGCAAAATAATCGCGGCGAACCAACTCAACTTGATCCGGCTTGACTTTGCTGTGAATATCAACAATACCAACCTCTCGCGTCCGCACATCGCGACACTCTGTTCCCAAATCCTTCATTCTCTGCAACGCCAACTCACGCAAGTTTCCATGTTCAACTCCTGAAGTTACCAGCGGCATTGGAATATCTCGCTGCACACGATACACTCTTGTCCATGGAGGTACCAACGATAAAATGTGTGCTACAAGATCAACTAGCGCATTTGGCGTGTAGTTTTTATATCTCCCTGTGCGCCACAGTTCATACAATCCTGTGCCCCGAATCACCAGTGTTGGATATATCTTTAACCCATCCGCTCGGAACGCTGGGTTTTCAAAAAACTCTATAAACTGCTCAATATCTCGTTCCATCCCAACATTTGGAAGATCCGGCATCATGTGCGCCACTACTTTATACCCCGCATCCTTTGCCAAATGGAAACTCTCACTCACTGCTCTAACCGTATGTCCTCGATTCGTATCTCGCGCAACATCCTCATAAACACTCTGCACTCCAATCTCCAACCGTGTACATCCATACTCCAACATCTGACTCAAGTGTGGCTTCAAGCAGTAATCTGGTCGTGTCTCTATTGTTATCCCAATACATTTTGTCTCGCTTTGCTCCGACATCCTCACTGATTCCTTCACCGAACTACTCTTGTATCCCGACAACGAATCGTGCAAGTTCATTATAAAATTATCTCGATATCCCTCTGATAACGACATAAATGTCCCTCCCATAATTATAAACTCCACCTTATCAATACTGTGTCCCAAACTCTTTAGTTGCTCAACTCTTCCTCGTGACTGTTCATATGGATCATATCGCGCTCTTATCGCTCGCATACTGGTCGGTTCGTACCCAGTATATGACTGTGTTGAATATTCAAAATCCGAATCTGGCCCCCCCGGACAGTATACACAAATATTCCCTGTCATCGCAATGTGTGGACATCTGTGTGGTTTGCACATCACCGCAACCACCGCTATCCCTGATGCTGTTCGGATCGGCTTTGCTCTCAATTTTGGCAATAGATATTTCTTGTATTGTTCTGGAATCGCCGCAATAATATCTACCAATTTGGGCTGTGAATTCATCTTGTTCGCCCGCGAATACTTTGCCTTTAATGCATTTAGGTTCACAGATTTTCCCTTTTCATGTGCTACTATTAGCTCATTTACTATTTCCGCACAGGCCTTCACTAACTTTTCTGAAAAAGTTTGCCCTATTGTAATAATAACGTCATTCTAATAAATATACCACTTTTGATACGGTTTTGATATAGATCTCAAATATCCCCATCCCACCCTCCACCCTCTTCTTTTCTTGTTTTTTATATTGTTCTTACCTTTTTGTTTCCCTGCCATTTTTTTCTCTTTGTTTATCGTGTACAATTGTTCGATTTTAACTCTCTCCCCTTCACGTCACAAACTTTTTTATAATCTTGCTTGTTGTATGTAATATTTTAGCCTCTTTTCTCCTTTAATGTACTATTCTCGTGGAGTTTTTTTTTCTTCTAGTTAATATGACTTGCTTCTTTTTTTTTTTACTATTACAGGATGGGTTTTTTTGGATGACTTTCACCCCTTTTTTTTATTAGTTAATTCAATTCATGCAATTACCTTACTTTGATTCAGTAACATAAAACGAAAAAAAAAAAAATTTTTTTTTTTGCTTTGCTTTGCCTTGTTTTTCAAGACTTGGTTATATTTCTTGCGATTTACCAAAAATATCAATACGAAATATATTTTGATGAATTACTTATACATATCACATGATTTATCTTATTACCTCAGCAAAACAAGCTAACCAAAAAAGAAAATAAAGATGAAATGAAAGAAATGAAATAAAATAAGCTCAGTCTTGTATGCAATTTGCAACGCAATCCACCCCTAATCAATATAATATATATGTATATATAAGGGAGTCTATCACATCCGTCCTTCCTTCAAGGCCAAACTTGTACATTCAAGAACCTTGGCGTGGATGCGTGGGTTTGATGCTATAATCCCCTTATTCCCAACTAATGTTCTGCCTCTTGAAAAATCTAGCTTTAACCCGCTTATATCTGTAACAATTCCTCCGGCTTCTTGAACGAGTACATTTCCAGCAGCATGATCCTATTCATTTCCAAATCATTTTTCATAATAGTTTATAACTTTTTTTCTCTTACTCTACTCTTCTCTCTCTCTCCTGTCACTCTCCAGATCACAAAGAAATTCCTAATTTAAAAATTATTAAAACACCTTACCCATATCTTTTCTTCATAGTTCTTTACCGTAGGCAACCTTAAATATACTTCGGCTTGTCCTCTAGCTATCGCACCATACTTACACTGACTGTCCATTCTAATTGGCGGCTTGGTAATATTGAGGAGTGATGCGATTCTGTTAGATACCGTTTGGTCTGAGTGCCCTGATTCGACAGATTCACAAAACGATGAGTCTGCCAGGTCTACGTCTGAGTTCACTTTGATTCCAACCTCTTCTTGGTCAGTATCTAGCCCTCGCTATTCACAATCAGTTTGTTTACCGGTGTAAATAAATCAGCTAACAATCGACTAGATATCACATACTCAACTCCACCTTATTCCCTTTTCTCTCATCAATATATAAACACATCAGTTATAAAATATATTAAAATACCTGATATGCTCCCTGGTTTTCCACTGCAATAAACATACACCCTTTCTTTTCCTGTCCCTGCTTGGTTGTAAATGGCAAGTTTGGACATCCAATAACTCCTAGCTTAACTATTCCATCCTCAATCAACGCCAAACATATGGCATACTGTCCTCCGCGTATGAACCCCTTGGTTCCGTCAATTGGATCCAAAGTCCAGAACCTACCCTTAGATCCTCCCTCATATTTTCCCCTGTCAATCGATTGCAAGACCTAATCATATTTGGTTTTCTTTTACTCCTCGTAACCATATTTTATCTCATTTTTGTTTTTAGCTTTGTTTCTAGCCCAAAAGATATATGAATAGGATAACTAAATACCAATATAAAAGTGCTGATACGCTAAACTACATATATAACTTGCCTCCTCTTCAGTCATCTTTTTTTCCAACACCGAATTTGTAAGCTCCACAACTCTACTCAGAACATCTTGGTTCTCCATCAAACTCTTTGCATCTTCTTCGCCCACAATATTGTCCTTGGGGAAATTGTTATGCAAAACACTGTTTATAATCGCTTGTGAACTATAGTCCGCAATAGTTACTGGTGATTTGTCATTCTTAACTATTGTCTCATTATCAACAAGTTTGTTGAACACTGCCCTGCACAATTCAGATGCATTCTGAACTGCCTTGATGGCTACAGCTCTTTCCAAAGCGAATTTTGCTATTTATAAATATCAAATACCACACATTTTGTAGCGTTTTTGGTTGAATTAACACTTATCCCCAAAAAGCGCACAATTTAAAATATATAAAAAGTAAATCCAAATTCCATGTTGATAGATTGCCTTACCTACTGACATTTCGGGTTCCTTTTTCGTTTTTCGAATTGATAAAAAGAATGTTTTAATACAATGTTTTAGTACCTACAAAAAAGTGACATATTACCATGGATATCATATAGCTTTAAAACATGTACATTACAATTGCTTTCCTTCACCTTTCCTGGATTTCTTTCAAATTTGGCACATCTTTTGCCTAATTATTAGCCAACCATTGACAAGTAAACACTGCTAATTTTGTTAACATTTATTATACTATAGCCAATGGCTGCCATGAAATATTTGCATTTGATTCTGAATATTTCATAAGGTTGGACGTGATCTAACATAGTAGTTTCGGAGTCCTTCCATTTTCACTATAAAAAAAATATTTTAAGCTGAATCCATAACAGCGGTAAATACAACCATCCATTATTATATCCAATTAGTCAGGATTTAGGTCTTTAGTTACCATGATTTCAACTCTATTATTACTTGGTGTTTATTTGTTAGCTATTTCAATATAAATAACACTATTGATTTTTTCACAACTAAACTGTTATTTGCCTTGCAGTGGAATAAAGTCACAACATAGTAACTTTTTCAAGACTAAAATCAATGACGCTTATGATTTATCTTTCAACAAAAAGATAACAATAAACAAAAATACTAGGCAGTTAATAGTAAATTACATCAAGCTGTAATAAAGGTTTACCAGGTGTGAGACTGCCGTTTAAAAAATAGAGTCTGTTATTAAGTCCTTTTCCATTCTACTTTTTCTTTCAACACTGGAAAAATAAAAGAAACTGTTTTTGATGAATAATTTGTTAATGCTGAACTTTCTGTGTATCCGTGACACCACAGTGTAAAACATAAACAACTATACTGCCTTTGTAATATCACTTTGGAAACATATATTTCACTTTTTTTTTTATATCATATACAATACATTTCCTCATTCAACTCACAAAAAGTCTATTGAAATATTTATTGATGTTGAATAAATGTTTATCCATTTTTAAAAATTATCGGACTTTGAATATATAACAATAAAGTTCATTATATTTTGCATATATCTAAAGTTTGTTTATTATAAAGAAATTAACAAGTATAGAATATACCTACAACTGGAATAAAAACTTTGCCGGTACTTAATATGGCAACAGCCTTAGATATAAAAATACTATCGTCAATCACAATAAAGAGGCTAACGAAAATTACGCTAGTAATATTTTTAAATCTAAAGTTGATTTTAATCTTCGGCTTAATATTTGGAAACATGGACTTCAAATTTTTACTTAGCTTGATAGTTGTAGAATTCCCGATTTTCCTGATGGCGATTGCGATTGCGGTTGCGATTGCGTATTTTTATTTAGAATACTGCAAGTATTTATCCCGGATTAAACAAGTGATCAAATTAAAGCTAATTGAACTACATCACAAATATAACAAGAACGATCTCAGAAAATTAGCTCTGGAAAGGAACCTATTGGATAATCTCAATCCCGATGGACAAAGACTGGACAAAGAAGGAGAAATGAATGTGATTTTTACTCATTCTGAATACCTCAGCTTCATGTATCCCACCTAATCATACTATCCTGTTGTGATATTTATACAACAATTCGGGTGTTCGTTTACCAAATATAGGATAGAAAGGGGCTGAGGAATGAGGATGAAAGCGGAATTTTTAGAATCATTTATTTTATAATTATCTTTTACCTTTTCATTTATATACTGCTAAGAAGTAAGTAGCGATTCATTAAATAAACACAGTTAAAGATAAATAACAGGCAATAAAAAGTTTCAATACACACATATACTAACACAAGTATCCCTTGATTGACAAATAAAAATATTTTTAACTAAAGTATATACAAAAAGTTGCAAATGGTAATTAAAGATATTTTGATTTAAAATGGGTACCCACCAAAAATCAAGAAAATATATGTAATATTCTTCTATTCAAGCATAAGAGGGTTTGATTACCACTAATCCAGCTAAATTACTATTAACTTGTAAAAAAAAACGTACTGCTACACTGCTCGTCTGTGGATACAAAGCCATAGTTATGTTTACATCTTAGTTTTTTTTCCCCTTATGGATATTAAAAGTCAGAGAAGCATGTATTCTGACCCTTTTAGTGCTAACTAGCAGGTGAAAATGTGAAACCATTTTGCAAACACATTTAAACTTCTTGGATGCATTAATATCTGATTATAAATGGCAAGTATATTTCCATCTATGATGATGTGTATGTGTGATTAGTAATGTATTTTAAATAAATATTTTGTTACATACACAGAAACTGATACTAAAACAATATATTATTCTTTTTCTAGGTTACTATAAGCTTCAGTTAGCCTAACTTTACTCCTCGTCGAGATACTTTTATCTACCTGGTTAAAGTGGTTTTGGTAGTTTCTGATAATTCAAGCTTTCAGCTTATAGTCTCTAAAATTCCAAGTTTGAAATCAAAAAAACATTTTACACCATTTGGGTGGTATGAATTGCTTTAAAGTAATTGAAGTTAGCCATTTCTAAATTAGTCTTGAATTTTAATACTAATCTATTAGGTACTGGTACTCAGATCGAAGAGATAGTTTTTCTTTACAAGGTAGTTTAATCAAGATAAATACAGTTAGCTTATTTTTAAGAAATTTGGCAAGATTGTAGGTTTCTAGAATTACAACAGCATTCAACTCTTGAAGCACAGATAATTCTATGATAACCAAGTTCTATCGACTTGATTGAATCTCGAATTTAGGTATAACTGATACTTTTTAGACTATATCTGTACAATAATCCGTTTTAAGGTGTAGTACCAAGTTATGTATGAATTCTAATAACAAGGTCTTTTAATAAAAACACTGCAAAGTATATTAGAAAAGGTGAGGTGTAAAGGGAAAAAAGTTTTATTTTTCTTTCAGTTATTTATCAATTTTATTATATCTATCGGATTATCGATATTTTCAATCAACCATTTATATTATTTAGAAAAGATTTTGACAAGAAATAATACGAGATTGCATATCATTAAAAACCCATTGTAATTTTGAATATTAGAATACTCTACAAATATTAAGCTTCCAGATTACCCAGGTAATATTACAACTCTATTAGCTCTGTTTCAGGAAAATAAAGTTAAAATTTATTGGATTAAACGTACTGATTCTACTGTTGTGTGTACCTAGATTTAGTACTGGACGCAAAGTAAAAAATATATAATTACTTTATTATAATATATTTCAACTGAAGCAAATTAATAGCTCAATTGCTAATAATATCATTTAAAAAATTCAACAAAAAACTATAATCACAAAACTAGAAAAATGATTATGAAAAAAAAATTGATAAAAAGATTTATTAGTATATCAAAAGTTTACTAGAGTACAAAAACTAATACGGAAAATAAAAGTTAAGATAGAGCAACCTATCAGTACTGAAAACCAAGTGGATATAGTAGAATGATTAATTATAGTGATCTGTAGTGATTTGAAATTATGATAGGATATATATACTCAAAGGAAAACTAATTAGAGGATTGATTAGCTCTTTAATAGTTTTGGTCAGAAAAATACTAAGATAAATAACTAACAATTGTGAACAGAAATCCAGGTTTAGAATAATTAAGAAGTTTATTTGGAATAGTGCTACGACTAATTAATAAATATCAAGTGTAAAGATAAACAAGAAAACTATTAAAATCTCACACAAACATGTCAGACTTCATGGGTAAACAAAGAACCGCATCGACCCAGACAGCTAAAGATGAGGACTAATATTAATTTGATAGTGATTGCTCGGGAGCAACTTCTATGGAAGTAAATCCTGAAGAATCACATGATTCATTTGCTGACATTGTGGATCAAATCATTTTACAAATGAAGAAACCGACAGAAGATGGAGTTACGCCCAACCCCGTTTGACAGTGATTCTCAGTAGACTAGGCTAAATTCAAATATCAAGTATAAGATATAAAATACTAGCTGTTTATTTTAAATTGAAGAAAGCAAAAACTCAAAAATAGAAAAAAGGTGTTAATGCCCTTATGCTATCTGAAGGGTGAGACAAGGATA
>LSSK01000519.1:0-31855 GCA_001969505.1 Zancudomyces culisetae | reverse complement strand
AGATGAAGATGAAAACGAAGAGAAGGATGAAAAGAGAGTTGAGGGCACTGGTGACCATGAACAAGGAAAAGGTGATATTTTGGATATAATAGAGAAAGAAAAAAATGTTACGAATGAAAATAAAGCCGCTTTGGTAAATGTTGAACCCATTGGCGACCCGGAAGGTGAGAAGCTCTCAGAAAAAGAACCAGAGGAGGCAAAAAAAGAAGTACTAGAGATGGCGCAGAGTGTAGAACGAAGGGATGCATACGAAATGTTAGGCGAAACAGGCGAATCCGGAAACAAGGGACTTGGAATCACAGTTGAGGCGCAAATGGAAGGAGATGCCGGGCATAAAGAGAAGGTAGAAGTAGATGAGGAGCAAAAAGAAAAACAGGATATAGTGATAGAGCAAAAGCCGCATATTGACGCCAATGAAATGTCCACTGAGAAGCCCGCTCAAGGAAAACCCTCACACATAGTGAATAATGAAACATTAAAGTTGGACCATGATAGTCACACAACTACAACTACAACTACAACTACACATACAACCGAACCCTCAACGCTTTTACCTTCCCAAAAGGAAAGCAAGGCCAATATCACATCAACTGCTCCTCTAATCCCTCTCGAAACCACTGATAGCGAGAGCTCCTCAGAACCTGATCAGCGGGTCTCTGTGTCTAGTAACCAGCTTGATACATCCAATCTAGGATTTACCAGCTTTGCGCTGGATTCATCACCTTTGTCGGTATCTAAAAAACACAACGCTGACGCCAACGCAAATTCCAATTTCAACAAACGTAGTTTACAGAACGAGCTTGATTCAGATCGTGGTAGCGATTCGTCCTCCGTGTCCGAGCTGGAAAATATCGCTTTATCTCATATAAAACCAATTGATAAAGCCACTTCGCATGACCCTGAGTTCAGCGAAAAATTCCCTGCTAGCTTAGTTGGGGCTGGCGACTCGGTAGCCAACGAGGGAAACAGGCTAAAAGATGAGTTTGACTTACTATTTGAGAATCTGAATCCCAACTCTTCCAAACTCATTCCCGATCGCCAAAAATCTAACCCCATCGAAACCGTTCGACCCAAAACCGGCTCTGATCTCGATTTTACAAACATCTTTGCTCCAAGTGCATCTTCTACACAACCGGACAATCTATTTTCGAATCCATTCGTCTTAGACTCCGAGCCTATCTCCACTGATAGAGATATTGACGATCCCTTCCTACGTATTGCCACATCTGCCGATGTACCAACCAGTTTCACATCCTCTCCTCCTCCTCCTATCTTTTCTGAAAACATCAATGATACTAAACCCAGTGCTTCAAAATCCACCAGATCTACTGCACTCACTACAGATTCAGTGCCACAGACTTCCGCCTTCCCTGTCCCCTCACCACAAAATCGTTTCTCCCTAACCAAGTTCAACTTCCAGGACCCTAAAATCGACCCTATTGATCTTCCTACTGATGTTGCTAATCCGCTTCCAAGTACCAAATCAAATGTCTCGTCTTTCGAAAACTCTACACACCACGATTCTCCCGAAGCCTCCCTCCCAACCCTGCATACTGTCAACACTGCAAAAACAAATTCCATAGAGATTAGCCCAGTGTTAGTGGTTGATGACTCGGGTGCGCAATCAAAAAAACTTGCCAACCGCAGAAAGTCCAAGTTCAATTTTCTGAATATTTCCAACATTATTCCAACCAAGTCCTCCAAAAACAAGAAGGACAACGAAAGTGACTCAACTAAATCAAAGTCCAAAAAGAACAAATCATCTCTCGGCTTTTCCAGAAGTAACACTGGCACTATTGGACGTGGTAATGGTGGTAGTGGTAGTAACAGTAGACAGGGATCCCGATCAAATTCTGGTGCCCCAACCAGCGACGATGTGCTTATCACTACTGCATTGCAAAACTCGCTGGCTGAACAGGAATACAACCAATCTTATGTTGAAAACAATATGACCGATGCTGACAAAGCTATTTTGAAAAACCGTGACTGGTTTTCCAATCCAAACTGCCTGGTTACCTACCTGAACTTAAAAAACATGGGCTTTGAACCCTCTAAGGTTGCTGATGCTCTAGAACTCAACAACTTTAACTTTAATGTTGCTATGGATTATTTATTGAAAAACTCTTGAAGTCTTGACTTTTCCAATTTTGATAATTTATTTAGTATTATATACCAAATTACTATTATTTCTTTTAATAAAATTTGATTAAAAAAATAAAAGCTATAAGCGGCCTTCAAAAGTTGCTGATGTCCTTAATACCCCTCATCCCCTTCAAAAAAAAGAAAAAAAAACAAAACAAAACAGAATCGAACTAAACCTGGATAAACAGATAACTCAAAGCAATTCAACAATTATGACTGCCAATTTAAATATCAATCAGCCTTTTTACAGCCCCGCCGGACACCGGCAGTTGTGAGTTCCTATGTGGATCGCTCTTTTTGACAAGATAATCATCAATGCTACGGGCAGCTTGTCGTCCCTCGTTTATTGCCCACACCACTAAACTCTGTCCTCTCCTACAATCACCAGCTGCAAATACACCCTCAAATTCGGTCTTGTAGTCTGTATCATGGGCTTCTATACATCCCATACCAAAGCCACCTACTGTACTGCTTGGTTTATTTACTCCTTTAGTATCATTGGTATCACACTTTGTGAGTTCGCCTAGCACTGCTGATTTTTCTGGCCCAACAAAGCCCATAGATATCAAAACCACGTCGGCCGCAAAGATTTTTGTACTTCCTTCGACTTCTTTGAATTCCCATCTGCCACTACCCTCAGCTTTTGTCCACTGTACCTGAACGGTTTCGAGCCCTTTTAGGTTTCCTTGGTCATCACCAATGAATCTTTTGGTACTGATGCAATATATTCGGGGATCTGTTCCATACACCTCTTTGGCTTCTGCATGTCCATAGTCGACCTTGAACACTCTGGGGAATTGTGGCCATGGGTTTTCTTTTTCATTGCGTCTACCAACTGCTGGTTTCATCAGCAACTCAAAGTTGGTAACTGATCTTGCTCCCTGACGCACTGATGTTGCTATGCAGTCGTTTCCTGTATCTCCACCCCCGATAATTATTACATTCTTGTCGTTCACATCGATTGCAGAGATATCTGATTTGTAAATCATCTTTTTGGTGGCTGGAGTCAGGTAATCCATAGCAAAGTGTATACCGTTAAGGTTTCTTCCCTCAATACCGAGATCCCTTGGCTTTGTTGAGCCTATTGCCAGTAGCACAGCGTCATTTTTCTCCATGAGTTGCTCAGTGGTTATGTCTACCCCAACGTTTACACCTGTAACAAAACATACGCCTTCCCTTTCCATTTTATCAGTTCTTCGCCGCAACACATTTTCCTTGTCCAGCTTCATGTTTGGAATACCGTACATTAACAACCCACCAACTCTGTCTTCACGCTCATACACTGTCACAGTGTGTCCAGCTTTGTTTAGCTGGTCTGCTGCTGAGAGTCCAGCAGGTCCCGAACCAACTATTGCAATCCGCTTTCCAGTTCTATATGTAGGTAATTGTGGTGTCATCCACCCTTGCTCCCATGCATAATCAATTATCGCTGCTTCGATTGACTTGATTGCAACAGGATCAGAATTAATTCCGAGAACACATGACCCTTCGCACGGTGCCGGACATACTCTTCCAGTAAACTCTGGAAAGTTGTTTGTTTCCATCAATCGCTCAAATGCATTCCTCCAGTCATCTTGATATACCAACTCGTTCCACTTTGGAATCATGTTACCTATTGGACACCCTGTTGTATCTGACTGGCAGAACGGTACACCGCAGTCCATACATCTTGCGGCTTGTTGTTTTAATTTGGCCTTGCTCATTCGGTTGCTTATTTCTCCCCAGTCCTTGACTCTCTTGACAATATCTCTATACTCCTCTCCTTCACGACGAATTTTCATAAATCCCTTAACCTTAATCTTTGTCGAGTCTCGCCACTCCTCGGCGCTACTTCTCTTATTTTTTTGTCCAGCTATTTTCCCTGGAGCTTTATTTTCCACTAGATCTTCCAGATCCACTACCTTTGCTGTTTCAACTGATTTGCTGGTTTTTTTACTATGCTCAACTCGGGTTGGTTGTGCATTTTTCGCGTTCTTTTTTTCCAAAATCTTTTTGTATTCTGTAGGAATGACTTTAACAAAGTGACCAACATTATGTGTCCAGCCTTGCAAAATATGCTGTGCGTGTTGAGAACCTGTATATTCGACATGTTTTTCTAGGATTTTTTTGACCTCCATGATTTCTTCTTTACTTTCCAAGGTTTCGATCTCCACGAGTTCCATATTTACTTTTTCTACAAAGCTACCTTTCTCGCCTTTACAGTATACATATGCTATTCCACCAGACATTCCCGCTGCAAAATTAATTCCTGTCTCTCCAATAATCACAACTCTGCCACCAGTCATATACTCACACCCGTGATCTCCAACACCCTCGACTACAGCAATCGCTCCCGAATTGCGCACTGCAAACCTTTCTGCAGCTATACCTGAAATATATGCCTCACCACTAGTGGCACCGTAAAGACACACATTTCCCACTATAACGTTCTCATTCGAGCTAAATCTTGATCCTCTGGGTGGATACACTATCACAACTCCCCCAGACAATCCTTTTCCTACGTAATCATTACAATCACCCTCCACCTCCACCGTTATCCCTGAAGCTAGAAATGCACCAAGTGATTGGCCTGCTGATCCATTGAGTTTGATATGAACCTGATTCTGTGGCAGACCCTTTGCACCGTGGTACAGGGAAACGTAGTACGAAAAAGTGCTTCCAAATGCCCGATCAGTATTTTTGATTCTGCTTTCCAGATTAACCTTTTTTCCGCTTTCAATGGCATCTAGCACATCCCTAAGTAATACTTCTTCCACTTTTTCCTCCTCCAAAGTTGCGGCCAAGCTTGCCAGTGACAGAAAACTTTCACCACTCTTTATTTCCATTTTGATCTCTGACTCGTCATGGCTTGACTGAGAACTTGTTATTTTGCTGGACATCTTATACTCCCTGTACATTTCTGTTGCAGGCTTAAGTATTCCAGACAGGTTTATGTATTTAGCTTTTTCTGAAGTTGCAATGTACTCTGTATCCATTTTCAAGTACTGAGCTTTTCCTACAATGTCTTCAAGTTTAGAATATCCTAAAGATGCTAAAATTTTTCTTATATCTTCAGCCAAAAAGTAGAAAAAGTTTATGACATCTTCTGGTTTTCCTGCAAACTTTTCACGCAGTACAGGATCCTGTGTGGCTATTCCAACAGGACAGGTGTTCAGATGGCACTTTCTCATCATAGTACAGCCTAACGCAATGAGTGGGGTTGTCGCAAATCCAAACTCGTTTGCTCCTAGCAATGCGGCCATAATCACATCCTTTGCTGTCTTTAACTGACCATCAGTTTGGATTACAACTTTTTCTCGTAGATTGTTGAGCACAAGTGTCTGATGGGTTTCTGCAAGCCCCAACTCCCAAGGTAAACCCGCATATTTTATTCCTGTCCATCGCGAAGCACCAGTTCCACCATCATGTCCAGAAATCAATATGTGATTAGCCTTTGCCTTTGCCACACCCGAGGCTACAACACCCACTCCATTTACTGAAACCAGCTTAACACTTATACGCGCTCTTGGGTTAGCACCCTTTAAATCATATATAAGCTCTTTTAGATCTTCGATCGAGTAGATGTCGTGATGTGGTGGTGGTGAAATCAGGCCCACACCTTCAGTTGAATGTCTTGTCTCTGCAATCTTACCTGATACTTTGTGTCCAGGTAGCTCACCACCTTCTCCGGGTTTTGCTCCTTGTGCCATTTTTATCTGCAATTCGTCTGCATTTGCTAAATAATGACTAGTAACACCGAAACGCCCTGAGGCAATCTGCTTAATTGCAGATCTTTCAGAATCGCCATTCTCTTTCTTAATGTATCTTTGCGAATCTTCACCTCCCTCCCCCGAGTTACTCTTACCACCTAATTTGTTCATTGCTATTGCTAGGGAAGTATGTGCTTCTAGAGAAATTGAGCCGTATGACATTGCTCCAGTGCAAAACTTTTTCACTATTTCGGTCCAAGGCTCGACTTGCTCTATTGGGATTGGCTCTGTTTTTGAGTAGTCTATCTCTAAAAGCCCCCTTAAAGTACACTTTTTCACAGCATTGTCCCAGTTTTCTTTTGTGTAGGCATCCCAGCTTGCTTGATTTTTTTCCCTCACAGCGTGTTGTAGGCTTGCGATTGCAGATGGTGTATTTACATGGTTTTTGCCACCATTAGCCCAGTGGTATTCTCCAAATTTACCAACCCCACCTGATTGAGTTTTACCTGGTTCCAACTCTTTGGATACGCTAGTAGTAGTTAAACCATATCCACATCCATACCCCCGATAATGAAATGCAATTGCATCAGCAGCAAAAACACTAAATGTTGCACCTCCAATTCGTGACGGTGTGCCCATAAAACACATTTCCATCACCTCGTCATTTATCCCTAGAGCTTCAAATATTTGAGCCCCCTTGTATGACTGTAATGTGGATATGCCCATCTTTGACATGACTTTTTTTACGCCATCATTAATAGAATTCCTGTATTTCAAGAGAATCTTATCAACCCCCTCTTCACTACAATCATTTATTTTCATGGTTGAGAGTTTTGCTATTAATTCATAAGCAAAATATGGACATATTGCATCTGCTCCATAGCCAATTATTGTGCAAAAATGATGCACTTCCCTAACATCTGCAGCCTCAACTACTAGCGCCACTTTTAGTCTGAGTTTTTCCCTCACCAGTCTTTGGTGTACCGCACTAGACGCAAGTAGCGAGAATAGTGAAACTCTGTCCTTATTGACATTTCTATCAGAAAGAATGAGTATCTTGACCCCATTTCTGACACATTCAGCCGCTTCAAAACACAGATCACTGATTCTTTTACTAAATGCTTCAACTCCGCCTTCTCTTTCAAAGGATATATCCAACACTTTTGAGCTCCATCCACTAAGCTTTACGTGCATGTCAGAATTAATAAGACTCTCATCTAACCCACTTTCACGCACTTTTTGAATGTTCCGAAGTGCCTCCAATTCTTCTGATGAAAGCAGAAAGCTTGGCAGTCTTATTCTGTTTACTTGATCTTTATTTACATCTAGTGTATTGTGTTCGGGGCCTACCAGACACTCTAGCGTCATTACAACCTTCTCCCTGATAGGATCGATTGGTGGATTTGTCACCTGGGCAAACACCTGCCGCAAATAATCAAATGGTAGACGAGGCTCTGAGTCCAAACATGCAAGCACAGTATCATTTCCCATTGATCCTAACGCCTCTTTTCCGTTGTATATCATTGGTAAAAGCAGCATATTTATTTCCTCTATTGAGTACCCAAATGCAGCCAGTCTTGGATCGCTAAAGATGTCACTCTTAGCCGCCGATACGCCACGGTTATCTGTGCATGGGACAGTACTGTCAGATGCTTCCACCATCCTGTACGCCGAAACCAGTGCATTTATATCGATTGTCTTTTTGGCTATCCAATCAGCAAATGGATACTTTGTGCTTGTTTCGCCTTTCAAGGTGTCGTCAGATATAATCTCACCCTTAACCGTATCAACCAAAAGCATCTTGCCAGGCATCAGTCTTCCTTTGCTTTTTACGTTCTCTGGCGAAATATTAATGGCACCAACTTCGCTGGCACAAATCATCACATCATCATTAGTAATATAATACCTACATGGTCGCAATCCATTTCTATCAAGCGTTGCACCGCAAAATCTTCCGTCAGAAAAAGTCATGAGCGCGGGACCATCCCATGGTTCCATAATTGAAGATGCCCATTCATAAAATGCTCTTTTTTGCCGGATAAATGTACTCTGCTCGGAATTATCGTCGGGTATTACAATGTTTTGCCATGCCTCAGGTATCATAAGCATGACTGCTTCTGGGAGAGTAAGCACTCCGCCTAACATTAATAGCTCAACAACGTTATCAAAGGCCTGTGAATCAGATCCATGATCCTCAATAATAGGATAAATTTGCTCGAGCTGTTTTTTAGTAAAATGTGCCGATTCTAGAAGTCCTTCTCTTGAACGCATCCAGTTTTTATTTCCTTTTAAGGTGTTAATTTCGCCGTTATGCGCAGATAATCTGTTTGGCTGTGCACGATCCCAAGATGGAAATGTGTTTGTGGAAAATCTAGAGTGAACAAGAGCAAAATGACTTGTAAAATCCGAATCATTCAGATCCAGATAATAGGCATTTAAATTTCGCGATAACAGCAAACCCTTGTACACTATCTTTTGCGACGATAATGATGATACATAGAAAAACCCATCAATTGGACTTTCTGATCTGATTTCATTTGTCACTAGCTTGCGAAACAAAAATAATTTTCTCTCGAAAGCCAAAACGCTATCCTGGTCTTTATCTTTGCTAATGAGATCCTGACCTACTTCTATACTCTGTGGTACTATAAGAGGTTGAAGTATCGTTGGTTCGCTTTTTTTCGCCATTGGGCCGATATAATCTCTGTCAACTGGGACTTTACGCCATCCCACCACTCTTAACCCGCACTTGGCTGCAGATTTCTCAAAAGCATCCATGGCCTTTTGGCGAATATCTGTGTTCCTATTGAAAAATACATTGCCTGTTGCATAAGCACCTGGAACAAGTATCGAGTTCATACAACCCACTCCGTTTAGGTCACCCCTGGTTTGGGTATTATCCAGCTTACTCAGAGTTGGTGACCAAACCTTGCGCATGAATTTATGGGGCATCGATGCCATTATTCCCGCACCATCACCGTCTCTACTATCGGCGCCCTCTGCACCGCGATGTTCCATGTTTGACAGCAAATAGTCTGCCTTTCTGATAATATCATGTGTTGGTTTTCCATTTATGTCTATAACAAAGCCCACACCACAGCTATCAACTTCGTTTTCTGGGTTGTATAGGCCCGATTTCTGTGGTAGTACGGACTTCCAGCCCATTTCTTTTAACATTGATGACATTATGTCGACGCCTGTCTTAATTAATATTGTTCTTATCTTTTTATTAACGTTTTAAAAACCTTTACTTTAGCTTTAGACCGAAGTTGGTTCTGATTAGTAATTAGTTGTGTATGTAATATACCTTTAGTGGTATTTTGTAAATATAAACTTAGTATTAGAGGCTTAAATGTAACTTTTGTGTATTTGAAACATGAGTTTACAGAATAACTTCAACCACAAGTCAATAACGACTGTGATTTATATGGTATTAAATACTTCACGCCTTGCCCAGATACAGTTGACCTAAAGCAAAACGCAAATAAAAATGTAGCTCGCATTTGAAAAATAAAGAGATCGCACCCTGATAACAAGACTTGCTGGGGTTGCATAATTAAATGCACATACAAACCATTTCTGCTATTTTCAACTGGGTTACTCTATGATATTTTTTTGCTCTGCTAAAACAAAGGAATAAATTAATGTTATTTTAGCATAGATAGGACCTTTGAGCCGGATAGTGTCCACCAATGGTACTCGAATTTTACCTCGCGCCCACACCTTTCCTCCAATTCTTCCACTAGGAAAAGGGGGTTAATATTAAAAAGTCGTATCTATTTCTTTTTTTTTTATGTACAAGAGTCTGGACACATGCTTCCACCCACACTACTGGACAAAAGTATAAACAATAATCTGCAGACTTTATTGCAACTATTAGCTTGCTAGAGTCTATAATTGTTTTTCTAGTATCTCAAATGCTAGAACATAGTTTCACATTTTCTACGTATTTCTTTTTACGGGTGCTGATCCCATACACTTGCGAAAAGAAATGCTAACATAACCAAACTTGACCTGTTATAAGCTAGAATACCATGTCACCAAGTGTTGCAAGAGTGGAAATCAAAGTAGGAAAAAAGAACTGTGAAATAGGCCCCTTTTTGAGAATTGGCCGCTTTTGGCGTGAAATATATAATTCGGCTATATTATTTGCTGTTCCTAATTCTCCGTTCGGAACCAAGCTACTGAATCATTAAGGTTTCGGGTTTTGGTATTGTAAAACCCTTGGGTTTCAATTGGCGGTTGATGTGGTTGGAGGAAAAGCGTTTTCCCGTACTGCGATTCGCCCATGTGATGGTTTAATTTACTGGATATTGTTAAAACGAAACGTGAAAAAGTAACAGATACCCGGTTTATAAATTAAAACAGCTTTTTGCGACTTTTAGGAATGTTTTGTTTTATTAACGTTTTTTATCATTATGTTCTTGGTAGGAATACTTTGTATTTACCGCTTTTTTCGAGCGGAGGTTATCGATAAGGAAGCCAAAGTCTAGTTGTGTGTTTAATAACTAAAAAATAGTTTGTAATCGATGAAGATTGTTCAAACGCCAAAAATCGCGATAGAGGATGGATAAATCCGTAAGGTTCACATATTACTAAGAATCACAGATAAAAAAATAGGGGAATCGTTCTACCCGTGAAAAATATTGGATATTGACCATGTTTATGTCTCTTTTGTTACTGATAATGGAAGTATGATCAATATGTGACGACCAGTTGAGTAAGATGAAGTTTATTGGATAATCATGTGCAAATGTGTATGTATGTGTTTATGTGTTTATGTGTTTATGTATTTATGTATGACTGTATGTATGTATGTATGTATGTATATTTGTGTGTATATTTGTGTGTATAAACAGATCTACCATCGCTTTCATGTGCATATCAAACACTTATCTATCCCTATCTACCCCTATCTGCATTCCTATACTTTTTTAGAAACCTTATATATAATATTCTAGATTTTGACAAACTCTATTATAAGATAGTAGAGCCTGGATGTGAACATCGATAAAAAAGCGCCAAAAAAAGGTTGATAAAATAATGCGTCAATATAATTTCGATCGTCTTTCTCTAAGCAAAAAAGTATACCTTTTTTGTTGACCACCAGGTACTATAACCCCCCTCCCACTCCTGCCCCTTCTAAAACCAATCTTTGAGATGGTGCATTTTCAAAAAATTTATAGTTGGCTTATAATGGTCATTCTAAAATAACCTACTTGTAAATACATCTTGCATTAAAGCGGAAATATTCATTTCATGAAAAAGAAAAACAACATATCTATAATGATCAAATTCGTCTTTTTGCGAAGAACTATAACAATAAAAATTTTTCTAACAAATGATAAATTATAACATATAATATGCTGTGGTTGATGTGGTTGTTTTAGCTACTGTCTAGTACTTTGTGGTTATCTAGAGGGTATACTATGCTATTCTTTATTTACAGTAATATTGCTATTGAGGGATTTGAATGAACACATTAACTTTTAGTCTTAAATAAATTTTTTATTTGAATCTGGAGCTTGTATTCTAGGCTTTGCTTTTTTCATCTTACTCTTCCTTTTAAGAAAAAAAGTTACAAAACCATTCGACTGGAGACCTCAATGTATATCCTGATTGATTTTAGTGTATTATTTACTGTACCCAGCTATGAAGAATTCCTGGCATACAGCCATTCCTGGTATCACAGCTAACAGCTCCGTTATTATCATATTGTTCACATTATTCACAATACAGATTCTAAAATTGGTACACAAAAAGACCAAGAATGGTAAGGAGGCACAAAATAAAAGTACCAACAAATATCTGGGCCTTTGGTTTGTGTCTCGAGACTAAGAGAAACCAAGCATATTTTCCCAAATGCTTAGAAACCAGGTACAATACCAAGCAACAATGAACTTGTGGTAATAGCGAATAAAACCTAGCTAAAATTAGCCAAAAAACGATCAAGTGCTTCATTTTCGATTGAGGACTACTTATTGGCAGCATTCAATTATTTTCAATGTAAATTGGAGTAATAATGCACATAGCTTGAAAATCAAAACCAATAATTGAATTCGGTCTAGAATATCATCATTCATTTCAGTTGGAGCTAGTGGTATTTATTCGAATCAATTAATAAAAGAATCAACGGAAAGAACGAAATTAACGAAAATAGCAGGAGTAACAAAAGCAACAAAAGAAACAAAAATAAAGAAAATAAAGAAAATAGCAACAACACCCAGTACATTTGATTGAAATTTGACTACCATAAATGTTATTTTAGCAACATTTCAGGATCCTGCACTAAAAGCTAAGATCAATAAGGAAATAAATAACATATCTTCCCCCTTTTTTTCGGTTTTACATTTGTTTTTGAAAGTGTAAGCAGATTTGGTATAAAATAGTTATTTTTTAATAAAAACGCCAAAATAACAGAACACAATGGAAATAAAACAAGAGTACCAAGATGGAAAGCCAAGGATAGATTATAGCAGTTCAGAAGAAGCATTTCCAATATCATTTAGGTATAGCAAAAACAAGAAACGACATCTGGTGTGTACTAGAGATATTCAAGCGGGTAGTATAGTTTTTATAGAAAAGGCATGCGCCTCAATAGTTAACGAAGGATCCTTAGATGATCTTTGTAGCCGGTGCTACAAAGATTTACCAACAGGAAATAATATCCTTCCAGATTTAGCCATAGAACAGCAGAGAGAAGCCAAGGCATATTCAGACATGAAATGTAATTCATGCAGGTATGCTAGATACTGCAGTAAGGCTTGCCAAGAGGATGACACAGAAACCCACACACTCGAATGTCCAGTACTTTCTGCTCTCGAGAGCTTGGGAAAGGATGGGAAATTTTCGTTAAATAACATTAGGATGCTGTTAAGGATATTTATTAGAAAAAGACAGCAGGAAATTAGCTCGTATGAATTTATTCCAGGTGGCCAGTGTGAGTCGCCCATACGCTATTTTGCGGACGAAACGCTGCACATTGAAGCGTTTAACAGACACTGGATTAAGCATACACAAGATTGTATTGATTTTATAAATCAAAATCTACCCAAGGAGTACAGGATCGAACAGCGCAAAGCCGTAGAGTTTGCCTCAATTCTTTCAACAATAGGCGATGACTGTATGCATCAAAACCTACTGAAAATCTCAGGTGCATATCCCATATTTTCTATACATTTTAAGCATTCATGTGCACCCAATTGTGTTCAAGTGGGGGAGAATGATGGCAGGATATATGTTCGTACACTGACAGATTTAAAAAAGGATACCATCCTTACTGTTTCGTATTCGCATCTCTTTGCGCTCCGTGATGAGAGAAGAAGGCAGCTATATATCAAAAAACACTTTTGGTGTCGCTGTACACGCTGTTCAAAGGATATCTCCAATTCTGTGGATGGAAAATTAGAGGGATTGATGTGTCAAGTTTGTAGAAAAGGGCTGGTTATTAATAAGGATAATGGTGTTGACTCAGAGGAACACGACTGTTCGTTACACAATTCTAAAGAACAAAAAAAAATGCACCACTATATAAAATGCACCTCATGTAGACAACTCTACAAGAAAAATTATGTAGTGGACGTTAATAAATTTATAAGAGAAAAATATATCAAGGGGCTACAGCTTTTTGAGTACGAAAAGTATGTGCTGGCAAAGGAAGCATTTGAAGAATTGGTTAGGTATTTTCACAAGAAAAAGCATATCAATGCACAAAACTATTATCTGCTGCAGTCACATTACTACCTATCCAAGTGTTATGAGCAGTTCAATGAATTCCCACGCGCAATAGAAAATTTAAAAATATTTCTAGAGAAAGTCGAGAGTAACGAGTATTTGCCAAAGAATTTTCCCGTGTTGTCTTTTGTAAAGTTGGAGCTGGCTAGCTACTACACGCAATGCGCTAACTCTAAGGGTTTAGACTCTAAAAAAGCATCAAATGCATTAGTGTTAAAGTATTTTTTGGTGGCAATCCAGCTGCACCAAAAGGCCTATGATGAATTGTCAATTTCATATGGAGCCGAGAATCAGCTTGTGCTTGGTTTAAAGGAGCGTGTTGGGGCTTTGCAGGACTCTTACAAAACAGCTATGAAAGAATATCAAAAATCCACTGAAACAAGAGATTTAGTGGTCCATGCTCCCGTGTTACAGAAATTCAGCAATCAGCCAACAAACTTATCATATAAAAGAGTGCCAGCTCCCGTAAAGCAGCCCAGACAGTCCTCAATTCCTGTATAAAATATGTATATCCGCTATTATTTACAAAGATTTGGTTACTATTTTGGTTTTTGAATAGAGTAGAATGCATATTTAGTGATTGTACTAAGTATTTTTCCAATTGTGAAGCTTGGTATAAACAATGATATCAATGAAACAATTCATACACGTGTGAAAAGAAAACGATCTTATTTAGTATGCTAGCACCAGAATGGCCATGATTGTAACACCAAGCCAAGATACAAATTAAAAAAATGATAAACATGGAAAAAGGATGATGACTGTGGGGTTCGAACCCACGCATGCGAACATATCAGGGCCTAAACCTGACCCCTTGGACCACTCGGGCAAGTCACCATAACTCTCGGACCGGGAATTGAACCCGGGTCTCCAATGTGACAGACTGGGATACTGACCACTATACTATCCGAGAATTTTTTTGTTAACGTTTTTATAAAATACTGTAATGCATAGCAGCTTTTTAAATTTTTGAAATGTAATTAGTAAAATTAGTTATGCAGTTTTTTGTAATAATCTCACTGCACTACAAGTAACAAGTAATAAATACGTATAACACCATTCAAAATAACTAGAGGCAGCAGAGATGGATTGAATATGACCTTGTAGAACTGCGCAAACTCCCTTTTTGAAGTAAGGGAGTAGAGTTGAAGCTTTACTGAGAAGCCGAATTTATTTGATCACATTAGATCATTGGATGTACTCTTTTTTTGAAGAATTCTGATTTATTTATTGGTCCAGCTTTCCCCTGCTCATTTGGAGTTATTGTTTACCTAAAAAAAGTTTAATCAGTATTATACTTGTCAAACCAACACAACTCCATAGAAATACGAAGAATCCACCTTTTAACAATTCATTCACCTAGAAATTACAGTAGTACAACTACAAATAGATAAATAGTAATAATGTCAATCGCAAAGGTATTTATAAAATTCAGAGATAGTTGTTCAGAGCATCGTCTGGATAGACACCTGACTCTTGGTGAGCTAAAGTTCCGGCTCGAAACAATCTTGGGGATATTCCACGATGACGCCCAAGTTTCTCTGCAGAGAGGTGAAAACATACTTTGCTCGATGGAAGGAGACGATTCTAAAACACTTGGTTGGTTTGGAATGGAGGATCAGGATACAATTTTGGTAATTAACCAGTTTTGACAGATTTTGAAATTAAGTAGACATATTAGATGGTGAATATATTAGCGAGCAATTAATGGCTTATCACTATTCTCAGTCATTTTTATTAAAAAAGGGAGGGCGGGAATAAAATATGATGTAGGTAACAAGTAAAAACACAAACTCTGCGCGGATGATTGTAGATTTCAACGACTTGGATGCCGTAAAAAAGTACGAAATGCCGGACGAGACCTATGAGAAAAGAAAGGATTCGCTACTTTCTTTTAAAAAACAAAACCGGTTAGGTAGATTCTCAACTGATAAAGACACGCAAAGTAATGAGGATCTGCACTTTACACCGGGAACCCCACAATATGAACATATGCTGACACTTAAGCTTGATCATCGTTGCCAAGTTGAATTCCAAAAAGAGGGTGAACTGGCTCGACGAGGAACGATAAGATTTCTTGGTAACTATTTTTTTAGTTTTGGCTACAATATATAACTATATATAATATATCTTCTCTTTTTTCATTATGCTCTAGAGGAATAACAACTATCTATTCCTGACACCAAAAGATATTCATGTTGGTAAACGAGCATGTGCATTGCATTAATTACAACTGGCTGTGAAATATTTGATGTTTTTGTGTAGGAAAAACCGATTTTGCCTCAGGTGCTTGGGTTGGTGTGGAATTTGACGAACCCCTGGGTAGGAATGATGGAAGTGTAAACGGGATCCGATACTTCACTTGTGTGCCATCATATGGCTCATTTGTTAAACCTGAGTTTGTTACCTGTGGAGATTTTCCAGAGGAGCTCGATTTTTCCGATGAAGAACTTTAACCTTATTTGGAGAAACGTTCTTTGTCGCTTGGCGCATTATTCCTGCTATATGTTTTCTATTTCTTAATTACTTTTTAATTGTATCAGACTTTAGTTGCTAGTTAGTTTACTATGGCATTCCAAGTAGTTTTGATTACCCAAGTTTGTAAACGAGTACTATCATGGAGAAACAATTGTGTATCTAAATTGATCTTTGTTCACAGGATATATAGCCATTTCTAAATCCAAAGAGTTCTTATATTTTAGGGGGATAGCTTTTGTATAAAAAAAATAAACATATGAAATATATATATATACTTTTTCTGTGCAAAAAATGAAGATTATAGTGGGGATACCACAATAATAAAAAGAATTGTACACAAGAAGATAGGTAGGAGTGTCAACTAATCGAGTATGAGACTGCGAATTGGGAAACCGAAGTGATAGTGGTAATGGTAGAGGTAGAGGTAGAGATAGAGGTAAAAAACGAGTCATGTATTTTCTAAAAAGTTAGTGCAAATCAAAAGGATCGGTGTGTACATTCCAACTTGCTCGCCACTGTCTGTTTAGAAGATTTTTGGCTGACTTGTCATAACCAACAGTAAAGGGGAAGAAGAAGCAAAAAACGGCGAACATTATGAGAGAAATTGCCAAAGCGAGCAGTAATCTTGTGTTATGAACCTTGAAAAGCCAGATTGAAAAGTAGTAAAGTTGGAGAGCCAAAAATAGTACAGCAAAGTACAGGGCAGGCAGATAGTGATGTAAGTAAGTAACTCTTCCCATGATAAAAAAGGGTATATAATGGAAAAACCAACCAAACCAAAGTAGTTTCGAGGAAAACCAATAGTCAGGGTTGTTGAGGAAGACGGACTTGCGGAGAGAGTGGATGTACATTGATGGATGAGAATTGAAGCGAGCAGCAACCAAGGACAGTAAAATGTAGATAACAGGAAAGATACAGCATACAAGGGACGAAAGCCACCAGAGTAGAGGATTCCCTATTTCATAGTACTTGATGTCCTTGTCGCCCCAGCCGACCATACGCATCGGGTGATACAAAAATGGCCAGGCAGATGGAGGTGACTCAATAGCATTGTATTTATCTTTGTCGGCAGTCAGGGCATTGTTGGACCTGCCCATGGCATAATTGAGTTGGAAAAAGTCTACAATAACATTTGAGGAAAGATGTTTGCGCATACTTACGTTTGGTAGGTTGAGATTTGAATGACTTTCAACATACCACAACGATCCGGACTTTCTGGCTTGTGATTTGGAACAAAACACTTCTTTTTGCGACCAAGCCCACTTTGGTAATCTATAGTTAACTGTGGACAGGTAACAGTCGTGCTTAAGATTTCTAAGGGTAAAGTATGTGAGCATGGGATGAATTTGGAGACTCTTTTTAAATCTTTTCCTCTTGGTAATCTTTATCTCCCACAAAAATGAGCTATCCATCGATCCACTAGTGACATTTCTGCTAGTCACGGCCAATTGATCTAGTTCAGAGTACGATGGATATCCTGGTACAAACATAGATCTGGAGGTGTTGAAATGTTTAAGTGAAATCATGTCGCCATCCAGCAATTCCAGCTTATTTCCGTGTTTGTTCAAAGAAAGGTTTTCATGAAGATTAATTACAAAAAGATTGTTATCGTCGACTCCCGCATATGCATTAACCTGATAATCTTCCTTATCAATGAATTTGTGATCGTGTGAGTGCAATAACCCAGCTCCCGAATAAAGTGATCGAAATCTAGCTACTGATTTGTCCGCTACGGCTATCGGCTGACTTTGGAAGTTATGTCCAATAAGCCGCGCTTGAAAGTTTGACGACATCACATGACTACCGTTTCCAGTTTTGTATAGCAAGCTGAAGTGCACCAAAAATGTTGCAAAGTATATTACCGCCGGAATAATTATCAAACACAAGATTCTTGCCAGCCAATCTAATACATAATCTTCCACAGTGACCGCTTTTGCTTTACCAAATCTCTCCCAAAGCTCCTCAATCGTAGCCAATCCAACCGTAGCATAGCAAAATAATCCAATCCATTTGCTGCTCAACACACAACCCAAGCTTAGCCCCGTGAATATCATCCATACCCACCACCATACTCCATACTCCTTTTGTCGTCTAAAAATCGTATAACACATGATGCTTAAACCCGTAAAAAACATTAGCACTTGATCCAGCAATATGAACTTGCTTATCACGCATATCGCATTGTCAAACAACACAAACATTGCTCCCAACGTCGAATAGCTCTTGTTCATTTTTAGACTTCGACAAGTCAGATATGCTATGGGAACTAGACCAATTCCATAAAGCGCCATTTGGACTCTCATTGATACGTAATTCACATGAGCAGGGTATTTATGTCCCGACTCAAACTTGAAGCTTCCATCAAACCCAGTTACCTTTTCTGCCAATGCTACAAGCATTTTTGCTAGCGGTGGATGAACGTCGTGGTAAAATGTTCCATTAATATAGAATGCACCAAACTTTCCAAAATGGGCCTCGTCCCAAGTTACCGAATCACGAATTCCTATCTTGTAGAGCCTAGTGAACATTGCGGCTATAGTCAAGAGCACAATTATCGCTATATCTTGTTTACTTTCATGTATCTATTTTTTTTGAAAAAATGCAGCCACAAAATAAATACAAATTATTAAAATTATCTGCCTTAACATTCGCTAAATACCACACCATTATGTATATTGTTTTTAGAATGGTCCTTACAAATTCGCTTATTGCCTCTAATGCACCCTGATTTCTAATTCTTCTTGTAGTATGATGTTTGGGGACATCATCCGAAAAGAAATCATAATCTTTCTCCATTTTTAATGCCCCCAAATTCTCGTCCATATTGATAACTTCTGCCTCCGTGTCCTCATCCCCATTCGGCTGTCCGCGCTGCCTTCTCTTTACCGGTGGATAATCATTGTACATCTTTTCGATAATCCAACAAAATAAGGCGTGTATGTCTTAGTATGTTAACAGGTATAAGATTTCAAAATAGCGCTTTTTTTTCCATTTCCCTTCTATTAGAGGATTTTAATTCGAAGCTTGCTTCAAAAACTTAAACCTCGAAAATACAAAATTTAGCTGGTGAGATGCTGGAAATCTAGTTTTAAAGTGTTTTGTTTTGCGCACAAGTTATCACATAGCTCATTTTTATAGGTCCCAACATTATCAGGTTTTTTTGATTGAGTAAAATCGACAATGGTAAAGTGCGTTCGAATTTACGCAAATAAACTACATCGAATTATTTTTCTTTGTTCGACAGTTTTTTAACGTTGTCCCAATTTCCTAATTTCCCAACACCCCAACCTTGTATTATATTTATAATGTCATATAATGAGTAGACATCCTTTTATGTTTACCATTTACATAAGCATTAGTATATTTTAATATTACGTTTGCGTAGGTATTCATTATTATCATATACTACTTATTTGTTTTGCGTATATTTTAAATGCTTTTTTGTAGTTTGCACCTAAATATTATTAATTGTTTGTATGCACGTATTATGATCTGTGCATATTTTATTAGTACTATTTGGTATTTTTCGTTTATGCAAAACAGCCAAGTATACAGCTGTCGAGTTTACTCTTATGAATATGCATACCTTTTTATCTATATGATTTGTTCTATGTCTGGTTAAAAAGTGAGATAGTAGTTTAATAGTATACTTGGATTTCCAATTATTTAAATTTTATTTAAATAGTTGGCTAAAAAAGCCTAGAAAGAAAAAAAATCAATAAATTAAAGTCGACTTTTACACAGAACCTTATGGCAATATAATGAAAACCTAAATAATAAATAGAAAACAATATATTAATGAAACAAAAGCTGTGAAGCTGGGCTTCTGATTACAGCAAAGCTCACACAAAAGTGGGATAGCGCATTCAAAGCTTATTATTCAGACATTTCTACAACATTGTTTCGCTGTGAAATACAATTGTACAAGCAGGAAAAAAAAGTGTAATAAGGATCAAGTTCATCAGCCAGTATGGATATCCAACAATAAAACATACCTTGTACTTTATCTGCATTTTTTCACCACTGATACCAGACTCGTCTCTGTGGGAACTGGCAGGCTATTTATTTCTAAATTGCTGCTCGTATGCCACTATCTTGGTGTTTCTGGTCTTTTTTCAAAGATGTTGATAGCTATTGTTGTACCTCGTATTAATTTGCTAAGTAATGGCATGTTGATCCTTTAAGTTTGTAGACAGGTTTAAAAAAAAAGTCAAATTCTATGTTGCACGATTATGCCAAGTATCTATTTTTTTGTTGATTTTTTTCTATGCATTTTGCTAGAGAAATAAGCTTAGATCGCAAAAAAAAAATTCGAAATCGGCTTTTTTAAACATTCAGAATAAAGAGCAAATTGAAATAAAAAGAATACCTTTCCCCAATTTTAAGTCAAGAAAACATCTTTATGATTTAGAAAAAGGAAAATATACCAAACAATGATTAAAATTAATCATTTACCATTACGGGATCTATTCAAGGTGGGAAACACGCTCGCTTACGGTGGACCCATCATAAAAAATATTAGAAATTTTCATGTAGCAAATCCATCAAGGAATGAGAATACTGAAACAAATTTAGAGCCATACAAACAAGATCATTTTTACAAGAAAATTTATGACAAAGTTGATGCAATCCATGAACTTAAGGAGCTCAGCAGGATTAGAATGAACAAAGAACTGCGAATACCGGAGGAAGATGCGCGAAAGCTAAGATTAGAGGAATTTAATTCATTAAAAACCGTTGAAGAAAAAAAGAAATTTGAAGAGGAATTTTACAAGGAGAGGTTTCTGTATTGCGCAAAGGTATTGCAAATGGCAATATTTCAAACAACCAAAAACTTTCCAAAACATATTATAAATTCGAGCCATCTATATGTCAAAGATGACGGACGGAGTTTGGCAGCAACAACCAATAACCCAAAAATAATTCATCTAAAGAAAGTTGGATCGAACATGCCAGAAAATACTATAAAGCTGATGATTCCCACCGGTCTCCTAGGCGAATATGTATCGAGTATAAAATTTATTAAATGCCTTAGATTTGTTGACAAGTATCGACTAAGAACGACTTTTTTGAAATATTCAGATAATTCAACATTTGCCAACAACGAAATCAATCCGCTCAAATTGAAGAGTTATATAGAAAACCACGATATTTTTGTACCTAGAATAAAACGAAAAAAGGTAAGAAAACCCATAGTACAAAACTATATGTGTTTAGCGCCCGAAATTTACCAACAACTTCAAGAGCAATATGACAGGGAGATTGAAGAAAAGAAGGCGTCGTCTGAAAATGATATCTCTTCATCTACTCCATCCTCCTCCTCTACACCTCCTCCTTCTCCTTCTTCCTCTCCTTCAGATCATAAATCTACCACATAGTCTAGCTTGCTGCCTTTTACAGATTAAATGACTTTTTTCCCTGTTGGTAAGACAACTTGTAAAACCCCAACCTACCCACACGTGCCTCTAGGTTCATACAAAGTTATCTTTGTCATTCGTCGAACGTGTATATCGCATAGTTATAGCTTTTGTTCATTTTTTTCTCCTAATGGAGTTTATTTTCTTCGCTTTAACATAGAATTTTTATAAATAAATATTATATCTAGAATACAAGAAAATTTGAAAATCGAACTGCTACAAAAAATCCAAAAAGACCGCGTGACGTCAACTTTCCTGGTAGTAAGTTTATTCAGGTGTACTCTCTATGCCTCAAAAAAAAGGATACTCCCTCCTCTCTAGAAAAAATTGGGACCATTTGGAGGCATAAACTCGTCTTTATCTGGATCTCCGCTAAATGTTCCACCCCTATTTCCAGGTTTTCTTATACCCGGGATGTTTCCAAAAGGTACAATAGGATCAAACCTGGCTCCAGGTGGAACAGCTCCACGTGGAAGTGTTTGTGGGCCGCCAGGAATGCCAGAACCCACGCTATCATGTCTTTGGCCCCTTGGTCCGAATATCGGATGGTTAGGACCCACTATGCTTCCACCTCCCTCTACTCCCTCACCGAAACCTCTAATAGCATGGTAGATATATTAGTAGTAGCTTCACGGTTGCCATCAGCTTATTCACCACATCTCCTTATTTAAAACATACAAGGTTACTCACCTTCCAATTCCGGAAAAATCGCCATGTAAATCCGTCCTTCCCACTTCAAGTGGGTTTACTCCACTATTTATTTAGGTTATAAAATTATGATACTTTTTTGTACTTTTTTCAATAATAAATCGATAGAGAAAAAAAAAAGTAAGAAAAGCAGTATTTAAAACATAATTTTGTAATTCTTACTGCAGGAAACGGCCCTGATGAAGTGCAATAGCTTCACCCTTAGATACATCTTGTTTTTTGCTTACTTCTTCATCTAAAACTCTGCTTGAACACGTATCGGTAACATTTTTTGTACAGAAATATTGTTGGACACGTTAGTTTACTCATACTTCTTTAACATATCGCGTTTTAAACACCAATAACACCGTGTATTAGGAAACAGAAATGTAGGCAACTTACTCTGTGTAGGTAGGCACAATACCAGGAAAGTGTGGTTCAACCAATTGGCGTAAAAAGTTGCGCCTAAAGCCTTTAAATCCTTTTACGTGTGCACACACCCCGCTCATGGCATTCTTGTCATCAACAGAAACACTTAAAGGAAACTGGATTCCCTTTTCGATCAACTGCTCAGTCTCAAAGCTAAGCGTTTTCGCCTCTTTACTCTAATTTGTACATAAATAACCAGGTTTCTAGTCGCTGTATTTACAAAATTTAAAGATATTGCCTTTTCTACTATTTATATACAGTACTTAATAGTATACACCTTACCCCACTTGGGATACTGTTTACCACTACGATATCATCTACAAAGTTCCATATGACACTAAATTTTTTCTTGGTACCACCTTGACTAAGAAAATATTCTGCTTTTGTATCCCAGTTCGTGTCCAAGAGGTTTTGTTTTCCTGTGAAATCGACATTATCAATTGAAAGCCCTTCGCCCACACCTTTTGAAAATATAAAGCCCTCATTCTTTAAAATACAATTGCATATTTGAACAATTAATTGTTCCTTAGAATAATACTTCGCCTCCATTCTTTTTTTCTATTGTTCGTTCTACCGTTCTTTTATTGTGTGGTAAACTGTTGATCTTTATCCTTTACAAGTAAAGTTTAGTATTAAAGAGATGTATTGAGTGACCAAAAGATGTATTATTTTTTGCTGCATCCCGTCCAATTACTTGTAGTTTTTACCTGAGGATTGGGTTTTTGGTATTCCTTTTTTTTATTTCCTTGCTTTGCGCTGCAAATAAAGAGGTTAAAGTAAAAGAAGGTAATTGGCTGAAAATCAGCAAATAATTTTCCGTTTATTTCATGCGATATTCTATGGCCACAAGTCTATCACAAAAAACGGGAGCATTTGCACTCACACTTGCATCGAGTATTATAGTCTGAAAGGAATCCAAATGGGTGGCCGGATGAGTGGATAGGACGTTTGTATTGATGAACCAAACTTGGTAGCTAAAACTGCACTATTGTTCTCTTTTTTAACATTTGATGCTTATAGCACTCTTGATCCCTTCTCTCCGCTGAGGATCACAGCACAGATAAACAGAATACAATACACACAATATTAGGGGCCAAGACTGTATTCTCAAGAGACAAAATAGCAACTTTTTTTTAGTTTAGTACAGCTTAGCGTAGTAAAAAGGCGCGACTCGTTTGTATATCAAGAGTAAAAATGATTACATTGCATTCTTTTTTAATCAAAAAATCAATTACCACAAAAAAATTTTAAAAAAATACAATATAAGTGCAGGTATGCATGTGTGTGTGTATAAGTATGTGTATATGTATTACACCTGACACGAAATGTTTCTAACTATGCAATCCTATAAAATAAACACCATGAAAGTAAAACACATTGGATTTATTACACAAAGATTCTAGTTCTTCTTCGAGTTGGTATTGTTCATTGGCCAAGAAAAAGAATCTTGAGCCGAGGACTCGATTATAGGGGTATTTCCAAACGGAATTGGACTAAAACCACCACCTTGGTTATAAAAATCGGGACACAAAGTGCTTGGAGAAGGAAGGCTCTGAGCAAACTCGATCAATGCGGCGGTATGTGGACCGGCTTCTTGGGCATTGTCTCGATCCTGGGCTTGGGACTCGCTGCCTTTTTCGGAAAATAGACCCTTTATGTTTACCTTTAACCCATTATTTGCAGCTGTTTTGGAGGACATGGAGAGGGATGCAGCACCTCGAGCTTTTGCCTTGAGCCTATCAAGAACTGGGTTTCTAATGTTATTTTTCGGTGATTTTTGGGTTTCTGGGTCAAGAACATCCAATTGTGTATCCGTTTTGTACGAAGCGTTGGATTCACAGGAGACCTCTCCTGCTGAATTGGATGTGATACCCGCTTCAGCAGCTGCGTCAAATGAGTTGGTTATTAGATAATCACTGTTTGTAGTCATTTCCACCAGTGACAGCTTTCTTTTAGTACCACTTGCTTCTGTACGCAAAGTAGAGTCGGTAGATGGTAAATCCAAGTTATCACTATTGACAGATGTATTTAAATTTTTGGAGGCTGCGTCTTTAGAGAGGGTGTAGTTGCTCCTTACGGCATCAGAGTGTCTATGTGGACGGGAGCGCTGAGAGGCATTGTTGGCTTTTTGGGCTAAATCCATGTTGGCAGTTGCTACACGCTGAGATGAGTCGATACCATCAAAATATCTATTTGACTCAGGATTCCCCTCGACAGAAGTTGGACTGGCAGGATTTATCCGCGGACTTTTGCTAAAATCTGTGCTGTTTCTTTGATTTACAAGTCTACCATTACTCTCACCTGCCATGGTAAATTCTGACCCTGCATCCTCAGACATATCTGCTCGTCGAAGCGGATTTTGTGAAAAAGAAGCACGTTGTCCGTATCCTTGGGTGAGTGGAGAGGTTATAGAAGCTGCTCCTTGAGCAGTCGAAAGCCCATCAACATGTTCGCCAACATCCATGTCCATTTGCGGTTGACTTGAATCTCTTCTTCTCTGGGCAGAATGTTGGGGTTGATCATTTCTATTTCTGTACATATTGCTATTATAACCTACGTACCCTCCTTTATTATTGTTATATCCATAATAACCGTTTGGATATTGTTGTCCTAGATGTGCCCTGTAGTTACTATCCCTGCGATACCTCATTGGTCCAGTCATATTACTATGTTGTGCTACCCCATCATATAAGTAAACAGGTACATATCCTGGCCCTGTTACGTTGGGCTGATAGTATGGCATCTGTGGATGTTGTTGCATATAAAACGATGTTGCATCTCTCCCCCGTCCATACACGGGATTGACCATATAGTCTACTCCATTTTCCATTCCTTGATAATTAACATACGAAACTCCAGCTTGATTATTGAGCTGGAGTACACCAGGGATATCCACTTCTCCATCATCATTGATATATCCTCCCTCACTTCTCATGGTTGAGTTCATGTACATTCTTCCATCTACAGGTGGTTCTGATGATTGCCTTCTGTATGGATAGTCTACAGAGCTACCTGGCAGTATAGTTGGGCCGTTTTCAGATTTCTTCAAGCTTTGTGCGTCTATAGTGATTGATTTTTGTAGTTTCAAACCGCTACTGCCGTCATCGAGCTCGGCATTCCCACTGACGACGCCTCCATCTAATTGATTGCTAGTAACAGTTGACTGACTTCGATTCCTAACCTCTTTTCCCATTGAATAGTTCAGTAGGACATTCGGGTCTGCTTCTTCTAGTATTTTGTTGGCATCCAACTTGCCCTGTCCAGATGATATACTCGACCCTGTCTTATTTTTCGAAGAAGTTTTATTGTGTTCTTTTTCGCCACCAGTATATGAGCTGCTTTGTCTGTTTAAATTTTTAGATGCACTACTCATTACTGATGAGAGACGCTTGCTTTTTGAGTGGGTGCCCAACGATTGAATTGCTGTTTCATCGTCTGCTTCATTAAATAAGTTGATACAATCTGAGTTAGTGTAGCTCTCATGAGGCTCACCATAGTCGGTGTATCTCAGTAGCGTTCTGTTCATGTCAGTGCTCGCATATTGAACCAGCCTTCCCTGTGAGCTAAATATTATCAAAGCTATCTCACACTCACATAATGTACTCAGCTCATAGGCCTTTTTCATAAGCCCCGCCTTTCTCTTCAAAAATGTGACTTGTTTATTTCGTTTGTCTGTTATAGCTTCTATCTTAATTTTCTTTCTTCCCATTTTTATTATGCTGACTGTTTGTGATCTTTAATTATACAGCGAATTTCTATTTATAAAACACAGAAATTCTGTTTTATAAATTTTCCGCATCAAAGACGAGGGAATAACCGTTCTATTTAAAATATTTGGGTTATGCCGTTTTTTTAATTTTGCTTCTATAAAAAATTTTTTCTAGTATTTATAGCAGTGTTTCGATTTCTGCTATTCTAAAAATAAATCAAGTGAGAAAAGCGTATTTGAATGATTGGCTCCGGAATTTGATGATTAAATTTGATGAAGCAAATCGATGCATTTGATAAGTGCTATTTGGCTACCTAGTTTCCACTTTGGCTTGCAAGGTTTTTAAATTTTTTCGTTTCACCTTGTGCTTTCCTTGCGCAATATTTTCATGCTGGCTGCTACAATTGTCGGATTTTTGTAACCGGTTGAAGATAATTATGTAAATTAGTGAAATGCGTTATATAATCGGTAAATAACTAATGTCTTTTGAAGTTTTTGTTTTTACCAACATTTCACAATAAAAACGTTCTATCCTTGTAGAACGTCTGCTGTACTATTCTATTTTTAAATAAAGTTGTCGACTAGATGTATGGTTTACAAAACATTTGTCAATTAGATAACGGATGTCTAATTTGGGCTTATGGGAATTTTTTTTTTAAAAACTCTTGCAAACTGACTCTTCCAAAAGACGCGAAAGTGAAATATAAAAAAAAAAGAACTGTAGGTGCGAAAAAAATACATATCCTGGTCTAAAATACACGACCTGATCAGGGGTTATGCAAAGTTTTATGACTCGACTAAATATGTGAAGTAAAACTAGTGGCAATATATCTGAGTTCAAATTGGGATCTATTTCAATCCAAAAATGGGAATTTCCAAGTAAAGCAGTCATTTGCAGTTGCATATGCCTCATTCTACGTTTCTGATCAGTAAGCCATTTATTTTTAATA
The DNA here is from genome assembly GCA_001969505.1 of Zancudomyces culisetae. NCBI lineage: Eukaryota > Fungi > Kickxellomycota > Harpellomycetes > Harpellales > Legeriomycetaceae > Zancudomyces > Zancudomyces culisetae. The sequence goes on along the minus strand of LSSK01000519.1, from coordinate 4,620 downwards.
AAAATATAATTGTGTTGCTATTCTAAAAATAACGTCTTGGAATCAATGTGATTATCGGCAATTCTCTTTTGTCTCCTAGTGGTAGAATAGTGGGATGGCTATAATACGCATTTTTTGTCACTGAGTGCATGGGAAGCGATTGTAAAGTTTAAAATGTACCAAGGCTTTATGTGTGTACAGTGCTATCACGAGAAAGAATTTAGCAAAGATAATTCCCAAACCCCCTACCCAGCAATTTTGTTTGTGACCTATTTTTATTTGACAGATTTAAAACACCTAAACACGATTTTATTCACTCATTCAGAAGGAAAATATATGCGTTCAGTTTATTCTGGCATTTTGTTTAGCGAACCAGAAATAATGCATCAAATCAAGGGAGTTTACATTAGCTAGTATCGCTGGATTTTTTTGTTGCGAAGCATTCAGTAGTTTCCTTATTATGCCAGTTTGCGAAGATAAAGCCAATATAATCACAGCATCTGCAGAGTGTCATCTTTATATTGCCGAAAAGGTATTGTTGGCTATTAATAATGTGCATATACAGATTGGGGGGAGGTTTGCTCAATGAGTTTATTCTGAACATGCACTGATTGAACAAAAGATAGCATCTATAAACACAAGCATGATTCTGAGTTTTACCCAAAGCTACATTTGAAGGTCCATAATTGGCTTTGTTATCTTGGGTCTCGTTCCGGACGCTTTCGGTTATTTTTTTTCTTAATCTTTGTCTTGATTAGTCGGGTTATTAGGTAACTCGGAATCTTTTCTCAACTTAACCAACTTTCCTAAATTCAGGCATAACTAACACCATATGAATACAAATTAACTAAGTACGTACAAAGATAACAGAAAAACCCAAAAATTCTCTAAAGTTCAAAACCTGGGTAGCTGACTATTGTGAGAGCTAAATAAAACATTGGATTGCGGTTACAACACCTGCACATGCTCAAGCATAAACCTTAGAAATGTAAAAATGTTTTGATTTATGACTGGTTCGATCTAGAATACAAGTGCTTATACATTATCACGACTAGTAGCTACAGCCATGTGCTAAACCTCAGCTGAGAAAGAAATTACAAACGTATTTTTAAATGATTTGCAGCTAGTCAAAATTTACTCTGTATAACGGGAAGAGGTGGGGGAGTGTAAAACGCTTTGCCTATATAAATATAAAAGCAAATGATCGGCAATTATCAGAGCACTACCTGTATATTCATTTTTGATTAGTAAAAGGCGTTCCTTTATGATCACGTTTGTAGCTAAAAATAAAATGAGATAATTTATTAGAAATGAATAAAAGATATGATAACCAATACAATGTGAACGAAGCTGGTGCTAGTCCTGGTGATAAAGAAAGGGGTAAAATCAGATATAAACACGCTTTGTTGATTGTTACTGTGATGATAGTGCTGGGTGGATTATCAGCTCTGACGTATTTTTATTTCCCAAGAACACCTCAAGTACAAATAATAAGCTATCATATGGGATATGCTAACTCGTCCAAGGGTCCCCCAGTAATCCAACGAGGTTCGACTGATCTAAGCAACATCGACAGACTAAACAGTGATAAAGTGTCAGTTGTTGTAGAGGTCTCCATCTCCAACCCAAACCATTTTGGATTCGCCTTTAACAATGTTTATTTAGACTTGTTTTTCAAGCTGGTGAATGGAAGATATATAGGCTTTGGGAGTGGCTCCCTTCCTGATAAGGTTAATATACCTCCACGATCGAATGAAGTAATATTCCTGAATTGTAAATTCGATGTTCATGTATCTAATACAATGTTCGACTTTGTGGTTTCTGAACTCGCGAAAGCGTGCAATGAAAATAAAAAAAACAATATGATTGAATCAATGTATAAGGCGCAGGTGTTTTTACCAATAACAAGTATGTTACAGCTGGTGCCTATTGTAATTGGAAATATTCATTTTCAGTGCACAGAGTTTATTGGAGCATAACCAAATTAAAATTAAAATTAAAATAAATTAGAAATTGTAGTTTACAGTTTGTAATATGTGATTTGTAATACGTGATTTGTAATATGTAATTTTAGATATAATTATTTTGGTTCCTGACCAAAACTTTATAATAATAGCGTCACAAAAAAAAAGTACATATATAATAATAAAGGTGTGAGTAAGATTAGGGCACTGGTTGGATGAATTTGAAGATTGGGCTCTGACAAATTTGACAAATTATTCGGTGACAGATTTACGTAAACTATGCCTAAAGACTTCTCTTGCTCTAAGGTAATTAGTTTGAACTTGAAGCCAGCTAGAAGTAAAAAAACATTTGTCAGACCAGACAACAACATATGATCAGGCAATCAAAAAAAAGCGTGTTAAAGTAACACATAACTAGCAATATATATTTATCTACTCACATTTTAATTGCCCACAAATTAAACCTTCACTAAAACAAGAGTAAATATAATATGATTTTTATCCTACTTTATTTATCTTTTTAATATCGCAAAATTCGTAAACTAAATTAGTTGAAATTACAGATTTGAATTTTGGATAAAGTTTGAAGGGAATTACAATTCTTGTTTTTTCGTATATATAGGAAAACATTCTGAAATATTATTATAGTAAAATTAAGGCTGTGTTATGTGAGAGAATACAATAAAATTGTGAATAACTTGTATCAAAAATCAATGTGGTGAAAATTGTGTTAAGAAACCGTGCTCTTATATTGTAGATATTCTTGCGCTTTTTGTGCAAAGTATCTGTATAGGAAATAATGATGTAATATAATAGCGATGGATTATCACTACTCAAGGAACGATAGGTAATCATTGGTTTCCAGCCACATTTATGATGCGTGCAATATAAAGGATTCCACTTTTCTCCTTAAGTGTGATAAACGGTTTGTCAACACCAGTTCAAATCCTATCAAACTTTAAAAATAGATATAGCCATAATTTTAAACTATACGTGTTTTTGTATATCAAAATAAATGTAATTAATGGTTTGTGTCAATTTTCTATATACTCAAAAAAAATATTTTGTTTAATTGATATTTTCCACACTGCGTGAACATTACGTATTAGGACTGGAAACATAGCACCTATAACGGATAAAGTGTTTTATGATTAAAAAAACTACGGAAAGATTTGTATACTAGAGTATGAACTAAACAAATGCTAAAGTAGCAAGCTTAATTACGTATTGAAACTGATAGTTTTGGTAAGCGTAATTAAACTAATTCAAGTTCTATATAAACTAGTCAAAGTATATGAATCTATAGGTACAGGTATTTGTACATAATACTAGATCGTATCTACTCTATTAAGGGCGGAGACTGATCCAGATGGTTCTACAATTAGTAAAATTAGTTATCCTTAAATATAGCACCAAAAGTTCAAAATTTGGGATGTATTTTATAATTTCATAATAATGCGGCATTTTTCCTATTTTTATAACAATTCAGCTGTACTAAATATACTTATATTTTGAGATTATATTTAAAGTTGGTGAAAGTAGGCTATCTATTTTATCTTCAATAAAATTGTATTTAAACACTTGAAAAGCTAGAAATTGAAATATTAGTACTTTAATATACATACACTCAAATATATTAAATAGTAAAATGTGGAATGATCTAATAATTACTTTTGCCTCGATATTTTATAATAGGATGACTCTTTTAATTATACTTTAGACCAAAAATATTACAGTATCAATTAAATAAGTTTAGCAAATATAAATATCTCATTCATAGAAATTGATCACAATATTATGTTTAAATGTATTATAGTATATAATACTTTATAAAAATAGTGTATGGAAATTATAGATATTCAATAGAAATACGTAATCAAAATTATTTTAGAAATTGAACTCTTTTTTCCTTGGCGATTTTCGTTAGGCTTTTTTAGTGAGAAAGTTCGATAGTAAGCTTTGATTCAGTATCATATCTTTTTACAAAATAAACAGATATAATAAGAGTTTTCAGTATTTAGCGATTAGTAGATATTTTTAAAATCATTATAACGGATTAATTGAGCCTATTAATCGAAGCTACAGGGTACATTCACACAACATTTATCCCTAAAACCCAATATAAAAAATAAATAAATTTGTTAAGTATATATATAGGTAAATTCTTTGACATGTCGCATGAGTGAGCAATTGTACACTTAAGTACAATTGTAGTACAAATTGAAGTACACTCATCGCAGAATGAAAATTAAATTTTTGTATCTGCATGAAATTCAATTTGGAAAATGAGCGACACAGTATGAAATTAATTCTACATGCTGAGTCGACTCAATAATGATAGAATTTAGTATGAAAAATGTCTTCATACTAAATCCTAAATTAAATAATAATTATTAGGTGTTCCCAACACCTAATTCAACATTCACTACATAAGTAAAATATGTAGAGGAAGTCAGTATCAAGTCATAAAAGTTCTTATAGTACATAAGTAATAGTATTTTAAACGTTTTGAAGATAGTATGTTAGGAATGGCAATATATTCCAAAAAATGGATCTTTGTTGGAATCGATCCTAAAATGTTAGGAATGGCAAATTCCCGGAACATAAATTTTAGTTTACATTTTTGTTCTATAAAAAATTAAACTATTTTATTATTTCACTTACGACATTCAAATAA